>PVKE010005394.1:0-19579 GCA_004027555.1 Craseonycteris thonglongyai
AAAAAAAAAAAAAAAAAAAAAGATTAGCCAACTGCTACCCAGCCAGGCAGTAGCTCATTAAGGAGATGAAATGAATAGGGAAATGAAGGCCATTTCCCTGCTCATCCCAGTGCCATGAGATTTAATTTGCAGCTTTATGGGAAGCCGGGATGGCTCAGTGGGTTAATCGCTCACTTTGCAGCCCCAGGAACTGAGGATCGAATTCCGGCCCCGGCCCGTGTGAACCCATATGCTGAGCTGGGGAGTGACCCCAATTCAGTTATCACTGGGGTGAGACCCCGGCCCAGTTCCTGCCCTGTGCAGCCCCACGCCCACCTGTGGAATGAAATTATGTGGAAAAACTAATGATGTGCAACTATGGAGACTGTTCTGGGACCTCCCCCTTCTCTCTGTATCTCTCTCTCTCTCTCTCTCTCTCTCTCTCTCTCTCTCTGTCAAAAACAATAAAAATAAATCTTTAAATTTGCAGCTTTGCTACTTGTGGAGGTTTGAGTTAATCCCCAGAAGACAGACATCGTTACACTCTGAGAGCCTCAAAGCAGCATCTGTGTTACAACTGCTTCTTTTTTAAAAAGTGCTGTTAAATGAATTAGATAAAAATATAACTCTTATAGATGCATGTGAGGAAAAAAGATAAAGGTCTAGCTCCTTGCAACTTTCTGATTGGAAATCTTATGTTTAGACTGATGTGCATGCCCAGGATGAGTTCACCTGTGACCCACAGTCTGCCCCTACACTAGGGTGTGACTCATTTCTGGGTCTCAGTATCCAGTGTATAAAGGGAAGATGTTAGATCCTAGCAGTTGTAGGCTATCCTCCCCGGAATGCTGGTGATGGGAAAAAGAAAGAAGAGGTACAGCCTTCGGTATTGCGTCCCCCATCTCCATTCCAACAAGATGGTCCTGCTTTAATCAGCTCTACATGGGGGGCTCCTGATAACGACTTCATTGAAACCAGGGCTCTGTGATTTAGATGCTGTGGCTTGGATACCACCTGACCCTGGCCCCCTTGGCCAAGCCCCTTTTACTTCCCCAGTGGCAGAGACGTTGATGAGTAGATGGGCATCCTGGGCACACAGAGCAACCACCGTGGGTGACCAGCTTGCGAGGGAGAATAGGACAATCAGAGCAAACAAACACTGTAAGTATTATATGGCTATACACACACACGGTGCCAAATACATGTATACACAGTTTAAGAAAGAAAGAAACTGGATCAAAATTGTAATACTCAATATATACTAATAACAAAAGATGAATACAGGTCACTTTGACTTCTGCAATTACAAGAGATGTTCAAAGTAGTTACCATCATTATTTACATAATAATTTACATAGATAACATCTCTTAAAATGTGTATATGTTTTTCTGGTACCCCTAGTATACACACATACACACAACCACACACGCGTGGCACACATGCATTCTAGCTTAAGAAATTGATGTATCACTGAGTTTTTATCGGTTTGAGATAAAATGGTTAATGTGACCAGGTATCATAGCTTTATAAGACTTTCATAAAATTGCTCCAATGTCATAACATTCCAAACGAAAACTACTTGTTTGAGTCATTTTAAGTAGGAAATTGCTTGTATCTCACAAAGCATAGGGGGCCAAAGCAGCTCACATTCCCTGCCTCCCTTTTTTAAACCATGTTAAAAGCATAGTGTACTTTGATTTCAGTGAGAATTCTGACAAAAATTTCTGATAAAACTCTGCCACTCAGAGGGCACCTGTGAGGTCTAGATGGAGTACAGGGAGGGGGACTTGGAGTTGAATGACTAAATCCTAAAAGTACTGAGTAATAAATAGTTGTCAACCTGCAGGGACAATATGGTTCCTATTCCTGTTGTAACATTCACAGACTACAGCCAGAACAGCCTGGATCAAGACCCAGGAGGTGTGATCACCAAAGCTGCCAGTGACCCAAGCTGGGAGAGGGCTCACCTGAAGATAAGATAATTAGGTTTAAAAAAATAGGTATAAAGTGCAGCAAAGGGAGTGCAGTCCATAATATTGTCATAACTATGCATGTTGTCAGATGATTACTGAGTGATCACTCTAACCACTACGTTATAAATCTGAAACTAATAACATTGTATGTCAAGTGTAATTGAAAAACAACAGTTCTGTATGGTTTCAAGGAAGATGAAGAAAGAAAACAAGGGAGTCGGGGAAAGCCGGGAGGAAAGAGAGAGAAAATAATGAAAAATATGAAAAGTACAGGGATAAATGAAAATACTAAAAACCCTTTTATAAAAATAACAAAGTATTGGAGCACAGGCTGGGGAGTGTGCCTGAGGAGCAGACCCCCACGAAGGGCCTGCGGCTTCGATGGCCCCAAGGGAAGGCTCCCTCCACAGAACTGCAGGGAGGCCTGTTCCAGAGGGCCTGTCACCAGAGTGCCTGCTCCAGACAGACGGCAGCCTGCAGGTTGCCGAGCTGCACCTGTGTGCCTCAAGGTGGAAGGCCCAGGACAGAGCACTCAGACCCCGGAAGCCAGGTGAAGGGCTTGCAGCGATGTTCTGTGATGAAGCAAAGGAGAAGCAAGTGGTGGAGCATATGGTAGGCAGTGCCCTGGCCTGGGATGTTGGAAGATTCAGGCTCTAGACCTGGTGCTGCCTCCATGTATAGAGACAGCCCTGGGCAGCCATGGAGCCATCCTAGGCCCCATCCAGCCTCCGTGGAGGCAAGCAAGGCCTGACACCACACTGCTGTGTCTCTCATGTCCTCTTGGACCTTGCGACTGAGGAAGGCTGGTCAAGAGGACGGCACCTCGGGTGGGACCCTAGCCTCATCCAGGCACACTGCAGCACACAGCAGCCGCCAGAGAATCAACGAGTAGAAGGTCTTGGAAGGCAGACTGTGGATCACATAAAAAAAGGAGTGTTTCTAACAAGTTGAGCTGCCTTACAAAAGACCTAGGAAAAACTGTTCAGACAAACACAGAGATACAGGGGTCAATTTGTCAGAGATGGTATAGATGGAAGTTCTGATCAAGGAGGATTTTTTAAATAGTATTTCTGACAGTCCTTCTGACCTCAAGATGTAATAGCATTATATTATTGCTGTGTGTGTGTGCTGCATGCGCACACATGCATGCATGCATGCATGCACATGTGTATATGTGTGTAAGAAAATTAAGTACCAGTGAACAAACACGTGCATCAAAGGTGTACTTGCTATATACCAAGAACTTACAGTACAATTTTTGTAAACTTAACCTTCAGATCTTGGTTTGCAGAATATTTTCAGTATGCCATTTTACTGGTGTTTCCATATGTTTCTCAATTCACTTACCTGTTAATTATTCTTCTATGGACAATCTTTAAAATTATAATTCGCTCTGCACAGTCTTTCAGGAACTCTGACATTCGTTGTTTTAAAACTGGTTTCATTTCATGTTTGGCAATTGCCTTGAGGTGATCCCACGAAGCTTTGCATCTTCTTTCCATCTGACATAAATTATCCTGAAGTTGATCAAAGTCAACCTGAAAATCAGAGAGAGAACACTTCAAATGTGCTGAAGCAGCCGGACCCTAACCTGAACAAGGAAACCGAACTGCCTCTGGGAAGAAATAAATATCAAAACCAAATTTACATTCTAAAAGACAAACATTTTTATGGCTTAAAAATTATTCACATGTGTATGTGTCATTATCTCGACATCAACTTATTTAGTGATAAAACTGATCTCTAAATGAACCCAACACATCACCTTCTTTTTTCCCCATATTTGGAAAGATATCTTAGGAAAATCTTTGGAAACTGTAAATTAAAACATGATATCAAGGAACCCTAGTACAAGATGAACTGAGCAGATGCCTCATAAAAATTTTCAGAGCACTCTTATTCTTCAGAGATGATATTTCACTTAAGGTTGGAGGAATGCACCATAGTCATACATGGTTGGGTCTGATATGCTGGGGCCAGCAAAGGGGCAGCCAGCTTTTCTTCAGTGATATGTTTTACACTGTGTGACGAATTATTATTTTATTTATCCCCCTATTCATTCAGTCAACCAGCACTCATGGACAAAGTGGTGGAAGCCAGTCCCCATACCAGACACTAAGAACACAAAGACCAATGCTGAATGAGGCTCTGTGTATAGACAGGTGATGACCAAACACTGAGGAAGTATAGGACCCACCAGGCCAGTGTGTGTGTGTGTGTGTGTGTGTGTGTGCGCGCGCGCGCGCGCATGTGCACACGCATGTAGGCCCATGGTCTTCCCAGCAGATGCAAATCATGTGTGCAAGAAACAGACATGACAGAGCACGCACTGTGCTCTTCAGGGATGTGAGGACAGTCTGGACTGACTAAAGTGGTCTGCGAGGAGGCTTTCTAAAGAAATGCCTTTATAGAGTTTCTAGAGGAGAAATCACATGACTCAGAGAATGAGTCATGAAAAACAAAATGCACTTGAGGGCATTACAATGGAGGGAGCTGTGGGATGGGGGAAAGAAATCGAGGTCAGGCAGGGTGGAAGACACAGATAAACAAATGAGCTGAGGAGTGGGGACTGAGGGGATACAGGCAGACGTACAGCGAGAGATGTGGGAAAGGACAAGATCCAGGCAAACCAGGTCAGAAGGAGAAAGAAGATGCATAGAGGTGGGTCAGCGCTGCCTAAATGTCAAATATGTCTCATATTTGTCATGAGAGCAGGGCCTGGATGGAAGTGCCCAACGAGATGCACTGGACTGGCCGAAGACTTCCAGCCCCACCCTCCAAACAACAACAGAGGAGACTGAGTCAACAAAGGTTAATTCTGAGGGTCCAATCTGTCACCAGACAGGACAGAGATATGCTGAACACAGAGGATGCCCTGTAGGCCAGGCCAGGCATCACATGAGCTTGGGATTTCTTGGGTGCTGAAGAGCCAAAAAGCAGAAGGTGAGTCCTATGCAGAGCCGGGGGGATTCATGGGACTTGGAGAAAAATGATTTCCTAAAATCAAATTCTGGGTTTAGATTAGAAAGGTTTCACTTTCTTATAATAGGGTCAAGCTGAAAAAATAAACAAACAAAAAACTGGCATTCAGCTGAAAGAAAAAGATCCACAGATTTAGAAAAGAAAGACCAAGTAGTTCAAACAGTTGTGTCTAGAAAAGGATCCAGATGAGCTGGGATTGACAAGTAATATCTAGGAGGCCCAGGAGTTTTAAACCAACTGTAATAAATCTAACCATAAGTCTCTGAATCTGTCCTCATTTGAGCCTAGCAGCTCCCTCGATTCACAATAAAATAACTTCAGTGCATCTCAGACATGCATTGAGTGGCTCTGTGCTGTCTCACCAAGTGATGCTTGCCCGTCACAGCAGGGGGCAAAGCAGGCAGTGGACACGGATGTGAGAGATCATTTTTCAGGGATAAGAGTCCACGGTGAGCCCTGAAGGTGGTGGCAGAAGAAAGTAACCTCACTGCCAATAGAAGTCAGGCAGGAAACCTTTTGATGAGAAGCAGTTGGGAGGTTGAGCTTAATGGAGCGTCTTTTGAGGATGGCTGGAAGGCTACCTGAGCTGGCTGCCCACCTAGGCTCACGCAGCCGGCACACATGACCAGAGTCCTCACAATCACTTCAGGATCTCAGAGTCTGTGACTGGCTCCACTTCATAGGGGAGAAACTGATGCACAGAGAGGTTAAGTCACTTGTGAGAGGCCACACAGCGGGTGAGTGGTAGCATGAGACTCTAGAACTTAGACTCCAGAGTCTAAGTTCTCACCCATTATGCCTTCAGCCTAGGTTTGTCCCTGAAAAACGTGCACCCCGGGGAGCAAGCTTGCCGGGCCTTCTGCTATGAGAAGGAAATGCTTGCTGGGAAGTCCTGTCCTGAAGATGAACTCCTAATGGGCCACTTTCTATGGGTAGAAAGACGGGAGCTGTGCTATGAAGTGAAGTCTTGCCGAGTCATTCTGGGACGCTGTGGGGTAAGTCCGGGACACAGTTCTCCCGCAGATGGTGAGGTGCAGCGGTGAGGCCCAGTGTGACACAGCAGAGGATGGAAGGAATGCAGCTGGGTCTGGGGGTTCCTGAAGCTCATTTTGTACCCATCTCCACAGAAGGGTCCCTCAAAGGCTTTGGAAGTAAAGACTGAGAAGTGATGGCAGGTGCTCTCTTGGCCTCTTGTTGCAAGTCAATAGTTATTAGTAATGGCCAAAGTCAACAGGTAGAAGCTCTCTGTAGTTTGAGCTTGTGTAGCCAATCTTCAAGCAAGGATAAGTTATTTAGTTCTCAGTTAATGATAAGTAAACATCCTTTGGGAAAGACCTGATACTGAAGGGTGCCCGGGGCAGTCACTGGGAGCTAGCCTGGTGTCAGGACTCCTAGGCCAGGGCTACTTTTGTTATAAGCAGGCTTCGCCTAAGGGAAGGTCCTAGGAAAGCACAAAGAACCACATGGAAAAAGAGAACTGATTTTGTCCTGGAACTAGGACCAAGATGAATCTAGGTAGTTAGGCAGACTTCGTCTCAAATAATTATTCCTAACAAGTTGTCTCCTGTGAAGGTGGTCAGGGAGGGTGTCAGAGCAGCCTCTGGAGGACTCTTCACTGGGGCGATCAAAGGGACTTCTGCCTTGGTTAGGACACTGAAGTCATGTTTGGAAAGACTTCAGCACAGTGGCTGGCTCAGAGGACACATGGTAAAGGTGCCTGGGAAACAGAGGAGTCTGTTTTATAAGAAGCCCTTTGTAAGCCCCCTAAGCTGGGGAAATCGTTGTCTTCCTTCTGTTTCAAGGCAGGTCCACTGTCAGGCTGTCTCATGGCCTTTGCTTCGTGTACCTGGCTCCTGAGGAAGGTGAAGGAGGGTCCCAGACTATAGGTCCCCACAAGCCAGCTCTGTAGGAGAGGGCAAAGAGAGGAAGAGCTCTGTGTAGGGACCTTAGTGAAGCCCTTTCCCCATTCTTGCCCCTTGTACCCATCACTCCCTCCTATTCTCATACTAGATTCCAATGTGTCCCAGAGCCAAAGGCCATTCTGCTTTCAGCTCCTTAGCCCGGGTTGTGTTTCTAGCAGTCCCCACCACACTGGCCTGGCTTCTGTGCCCTATTTAGCCCCAACCCATGAGTTCCCTCTCACCCCCCAAGACCCTCGTATCTCCCAGTTCTGCTGTGCTGAGGATTCTCTGGTGTTGTTGGGCATCAGTGATGCTCCTGCAGCTGAATGTCCTTTTCTAATAAACCATAAGTTCATGAAAATTTTAACTCTGGACTGAATTTAAGAGCTTGCAGGGGAAGCCGGGATAGCTCAGTGGGTTAAGCGCTTACTTTGTAGCGCCAGGAACCAGGGATCGAATCCCGGCCCCGGCCCGTGCGGAACCATATGCTGAACTGGGAGCTCCCCCAGTTCAGTTCTCTCTCTGTCTCTGTCTCTGTATCTCTCTCTCTCTCTCTGTCAAAAATAAAAATAAATAAATAAATAAAAATCTAAAAACAACAACAACAAAAACATGTAAGAGCTTGCAGCTAAAGGCCCAACACTGATTACAGATCTATAAAACTGTTCCCTCTGTGGAAGATTACAGGGATGGCCCATCTGTGGGGAGCAGGGTTAGGGTTGGCCCTCTGTTTCCTGGTTCAATACCTCACTGCAAAGGTCCTATGGACGTCTTAGGAGGAGCCAGATTGCATCTCTGGGACATTTCTGCCCACCTCAAACAAGCTAGGGAGTTTTAACACTCTGGAGAATTCAGCCTGGTGAGTAACATGGCTCCAGAGTAGACTGGGATGGCAGGCTTGCCTCATACCTCAGTAGGAAAGAATCTAACAGAGAACCAGAGGTGGGAAAAATGATCTTTAAAAATCCATTAGAAAAGGCATGAGACAACTCATATTCACAGACTCTAGAGAAGGGGAAGCAAGCAGTACTTGGCATTTTACTTAACAGAGTCTGTGCTCCTCAGATGTGACTGATGAAGACCCAGCATCTGAGAGAAAGGCATGGCCCACTGCCCCGTGTCCGCACACATACCTTGGCTGACCTGGTGACAGCCCCAATCTCTGAGTAGAGATCAGAGCTCTCTGGGAAGTTTTCCACCACCATGGTGCACACGTGGTGGAGAAGTGACTGCTTGTGCACGGTGTCTTTGACTTCTGGAACCTTCTCGAGGTAGCTTAACTCAAATGCTTTGGCCTGTTAGGTGAACATTAAATAAAAGGCAGAAAGAACAAGGTTTATGCAGGCTCTGAGAAAGGCACAAATGCTTAAAATCAATGCTCTGCTGCAGTAGCCCAATATTTAGGTCCTCTGTTGACTGAAGTTCCTCAGGGTACATCGGTCATTCTTAATCACACATGGACCAGCCTTACTGAGAATGAAATGAGCCTCTAACCCTTTCCCACCAAGACCATTAGTCACGTGCTGTCCTGGACTCCAGCCCTAAATCAACATGTTATGAGGCTGGGTGTCTACCACCTAGGCATCTACAACTTTTTCCTCCCTTTGGCCTACTGCTATCCTACTTACTGGCCAAAGATTGAGCAGTTTGATTTTTTTTTTAAGTTAGTTTACAATGTGTAGCACAAATATTTAAGTGATAACAACAAATATTAGTACTTATACACATCAGACAAAAAAACAAACAAACAATGAAAACAGCATGGAAGAAAATATTTCTAATTTTGAGAGTATCCAAGCTTTGAAGGAATAGTGTTTATTTTTTTTAAGTTTTCTTATTTATAGCAAGATACAGGTTCAAATAAATAGACCCTGAGAGTTTAAGAACAAAATTCCTTCTAGATTTTCAGGGAGAACATATAAAAGTTGTTTGCCCGTTGAGCTTCGGAGGACCAGAGGTACAATCTCTCCTGGCAAGTGAAAGACAAGAATTTTGTGATAAGGGAGATTGGAGGATAAAGGATGGGGAAGACTTACATTAGTTCCATTTAGAAAGTTCCCAATGGCTAAGAGAGTA
Source organism: Craseonycteris thonglongyai (assembly GCA_004027555.1). NCBI lineage: Eukaryota > Metazoa > Chordata > Mammalia > Chiroptera > Craseonycteridae > Craseonycteris > Craseonycteris thonglongyai. The sequence continues at coordinate 8,913 of PVKE010005394.1, forward strand.
GACAGGATGAAGCCCAAGGTTTTATTGTTCTCCAATTGGTCTATTCCTTCCTTCAGGTCCAAAAGTGGTTCTGCCACTTCCTTTCAATTAAACAAAGTTGGGAGAAATGATCAACTATGTACATTTTGGCTTTCCTTTGCTCTTTTAAATTTTTGTGCAAGGAAATAACAGTACCTTGAAGTTCTCCTCACTATAAATCAATCCCGTGTAATGGGCACATACTCCTTGTTATAGAAAAGCACCAAAGGGCAGCCAGGAGAAAGTCTAGTCCCCAAAATCTCCCCAGTGGAGGCCAAATGGGTACATGTGGCTAACGGGAGCTTGTGCTGAGGGGACAAATGCTCTTCCTCCCTGTTCTGCCCATCTTCTAAGCACAAACAGGACATTTAGGTCACACCCTCCTCTCCCCTCTTCTCACCATTGCCAACTTCTATGACATGACTCACTCACATGATCCTTCAATGTCTGGACCATAGTCTTCTTCTTTACCTTTTTCCTACCAGGCAGATGACACTGGAAACTGTGACCTAACTGTCCCTGGACCACTCAAGTCTCCTAACTTCCATTTTAGGCACTCTGACTAGTCACCTCTTAGCCTGGTTTACTTTCTAGAAAGTTACCTCCTCTTCCCCACTGCCTTTCTAAGTCACACTCTTTCAGATTTGTAGCCTGCCCTGTTGCCTTGTGACCCCAGTCCCTCCTACTGTCACTTTGTGGTCCTCCACTCCCATGTTCTTACCAAGCCTCTCCCCTAGCCTGTGTCCCATAGCTAGAAGGTTTAGCTTCACTCTCTCCAGCCAACTTCTTCCCTGCCTATCTTCAACCAAGGCTGAACCTCAAATGATCTGTTTTCTCCGTGATGTTACCTCATTTTATAAGAGAGAGTCACCTAAACACACTGACTGGTTTTGTGACCACATCATGCCAAGTCACCATAGAAGTGCTAGGTTTCTTCAGCCCTGCTTGATTCCCAAATGAATTCAAATATATTATAGAAGTTTCCTCCGGAAGCCCCACAGACCCACTGTCACCTACCTGGCCCTCAGTATAGTTCCCTTTTCCTTCCTTTGCAGAAAGAGGAAAACCACACAGGCTCTCCACCTGTGCTTTGACTCTGTACTCTCTGGGCCCTTTCTCTCAGTTAAGCTTACCTCTAGCTCACAGTCCACCTGTCCCTTTTCCCCTCCACTGGTTCCTCCTGCCCAGCCAGTAAAAATACTCACACTGCCCCAGCCCAGAGAGGATACCTGTCTTCCACTTTCTACTCAAGACGAGTCTGCCCATGCCTTCACTGTCAAAGTCTCTTTCCTTCTGTTCACCCCTCAACCTCTTGCAGTCTGTTTCACCTGAGACACATTCTCAAAGGGACCCAAATGGCTTACTACTTGCCATAGTCAGTGGCAGTTTGGCTGACTGTCAAGTGGATGGATTACAGATCATTTTCCAATTCTGTTTAACTGTATTTTCTAAGCTTTCTGCAATTAGCATATAAAGTCAAATTTAATGTTTTTATTTTAACCAGTCATGTGACACCAACATCAAGTGTCTGAGGCTGGTGCCAGGAAGACACTTTAGAATAACCCCTCCCTGGCCACCCTCTGAAGCACAGATACAACCTTATCATAATCAACTCAACCCTCTCTTAAGAATGATGCTTCACTACCTTCACTAATGAAAAACAGGCTTTCTCAACCCTGAGGCTAGGATGGGCTGCCTGTCTTCCTAAGTGCTTACCTTTTCTGTAGTTTCATAATCCATTTTGAATGCCCAGAGGTGGAGCCGGGCTGAGAGCTCGCTGATGGAGGACAGAGTGAGGAGGAACTGCTCCGCGCTGCCCAGCGGGACCTCTGGGTTGGCCAGCTGAGCCTCCTGGATTTTTTGCTTCTCTTCTTCGGTGGGAATCATGCTTAGAATTTTCTGGAAAGATGGAATGATACAGTCTATCTTAGTGATGGAACCTATCCCACCCTTTAAGGTTTCCAAATTCATATTGTGATTTTCCAACAAGGTAAAAAAGATAAGTCTGTTGTCAATGCTCTTGTCATGTATAAGCATTACATTGCTATGATTCAAATATACTTAGAGAAGACAAGCCCTAGATGCATCTAAAGTTACATTTATTTGTTTTAAACTTCCCTCCACCCTCCCTCTCTCTCCTTTAATCTATTGCATAGGCAACTTGCCCCAAATTTTCTGGGTCTTGTATGAGGGACATTCTAGGCAAAAAATGGGAATGGAGGTGAGAGGAAGGTGAAAGAATAAGATAGATTAGAGAACAGCTCCTAGTTCCCTAGGAAATAGAGAAAATCGTGTCAGGAATATATGCTTTCCAGTACTTCTCATGGAGTCATTCTAAAGCTTACAAAATGAATCATTTTCAAAGAACTCAGATTAACTTGCACATGGGACATATAATTTTAATTGTTTTAAATATCTGAGCTACATTTTAAAATTTATATAGAAATGAAAACACTAAATAATATCAAACTCAAGTCTGCTTGAGGAAAATGATGATGGTATTTATAAAGAGCAATATGTATTTATAGGTACTTATAAAGAGCAATAATATTCATTACTTACTAATGAATAAAGTATTTCTTTTTTCTCATATTTGTTTCTGGTTAAAATCAATTGAAGAAGACAGAAGAGACAAAAATAAAAGGCATCAGAAAGATTATGGTTCTTACCTTAGTCATTCCTTAGTGATTACATTTTTAAAAGAAGCTAAAAATTCCCATCATGTGACACATCACATACAGCATTATGTCATTATTTTTCTCTAATTTCTCCTTCTCTAGCATCAAACCAAAGAAACACACTCTGTGCCATACTATTTGATAGCTTGTGTTAATTAATTAATTCTAAGTGGCCGTGGTTACTGCTCTACAATAGCAAGCATCTGGATAACAAGAGGGAAGGAGTTCTGGTTCTGGGTGACATGGAGTAGGTACACTCCACCTTGTCTGTCCCACTGAATGCAACTAGACACCCTGGACAACATGCATGGAGCAGTTAATTGAAGACAGAAAAAATAAATAGTGGATTGGGGAAAAGACACGAATTGAAAGTTCAACTGGACTGGTGATGAGTTGCCCGTTTTTCCTTGGGCATTCCCCAGCCTGGCCTCAAGGAAGCCCAAAACCTGGAAGAGGGTGTCAGGTGCAGACAGAGAGCTCCAGGACAACCCTCTAATCCTACGGGGGCATGAAAAAGGGTCTCCTAGCAGTGACAGCAGTGGCCACAGGGGCTGGGAAGCACCTAAAACTCCAAGGGAGGAAACCTTCCTCTCCGATCAGTGATGCTGTGGTCCCAAGATGTGGGGCAAACCTCTTCTGCTTTTCTTCTCTCTATAGCTTCCCTCGGCTTGGTCCCAGGTTTGGGCAGAGTTGTGGGAAGTGACTTTAAACAGCCCATCAAAGACTTGGAGACCTGAACTATCCTTTGAAAACTTTGAAAACTGAGCTAATGTTGGAATCACAGTCTATAAGGTCAGAATCTGTGGTCTGATCCCAAACAGGTAAGGGATAGTTGTCGGTTCTTTATATGAAACCAGAATTACCCTGATACAAAAACTAAACAAAGATTGTACAAAGAAAAGAAAGCTACAGACCAGTATCCTTTATGAATGTAGATGCAAAAATCCTCAACAAATGATATTGGAACAACTAGAAATATTATGCAAACAAACAAACAAAAAATGAACCTCAATTTAAACCTTACCCTTTACATATAAATTCACTCAAAAGAAATCACAGGTCTAAAAGTAAAAGGCAACACTATAAAACTTTTAGAAAGAAACATCGGAGAAAATCTTTGTGACCCATGTTAGGCAATGAATTCTTAGGCATACCAAAAAGGAACAGGTTCATAAAGTGAACTTCATCCAGATTAAAAATATTGTCTCTGTGCAAGGCAATGTTAAGAGAATGAAAAGACAAGTTACAGTTAGACACAGAGTTACCATGTGACCCAGCAATTCCAATTGTAAGTATTTACCTTAGAAAAAAACCCCAAAAACTTATATTCATATAAAACCTTGTACATGCATACTTCTGGCAGCTTTATCCATAACAGCCAAAAACTGGACCAAGCTAAATATTCTCCAACATTTGAATGGACAGATTATAGTACATCCCTACAATGCAAGAGAATTCATCAGTAAAAAGGGACAAACTATAGGCACATCCCACCACTGGGATGACTCTCAAATGTATCAATCACACTGAAGGAAAAAAGCCAGTCTCAAAAGGTTACACACTGCATTATTCCATTTACGTGACATTCTCCAAAAGACCAAAACACACTGATAAAAACAGATCCATGGTCACCAGAGACCAGAGGTGGGTTAAGGCTATGACCAGAAGGGGACAGCTTAATAGCACGATTTGGGGGGCGATGGGACTGTTTTGAATCCTGACTGCAGTAGTCATTGCATGAACTTATACATACGTTAAAACTCATAAACCCATACACTAAAAATGTCCATTTCACTCTATCTTAACACACACATACACAAATAAAAAATAAAAATAAATAAAAAACTGGACCCCTGACCACCATCAGCAGCAAACATGCAGGTATTTACAGGATTGTGCCTCAGGACCTGTCTGGGGAGGGCAGAGGTCATTTGGGTTTGATGAGTGTTAGCTAGGAGGGCTGTCGCAGTGGCGTATCAGGAGCAGTGATGTCACATTGCACTGAAGATGATTTTCAGTCAGAGAGAGGTCACAGAGGGTGAGCCCTGATCCCTCCTCCTCCAACATAACCTTAGTGTTATGTTGTTATGGAAGTGGCCCCAAACACTGAGCCTATGTGGGTGGGATGTGTGTGTATCAGGGGTGACATTCAGTGACCATGCCCTTCTTCTACCACAGGCTCATGCTACCGACCCTGCCTTTCCATACAGGTGGTATTAAACAATAACCAAAGCAATCCAAGCAGGTGTCAGGGTTTTAAAAGCACCCAGGATTAGAACACAACTCGTTTTTGAAATAAAATCTTCACTAAAATTCGTATTTTAATTTTCTTCCTGCTCACATTGTGTTAAGCACATACAAGAATTCCAAAACAAAAAAATTGTCAACGCTTTTCCCCCTTCTTCAGAAGGCATTTTCCTGGGATGATTTTTACTGCTTTATTTTTTTCCCCCTTTGGGAAAGTAATCAAACACTCTTACTTTTGTTTTTCACTTCTCTCACTAATTTAAACCATTTGTTCACTGTTGAAGATTTATGAGGTTGCCATCTGCCAGTTTCTTTTCTTTTCTTCCTTTTTTTTACACGTCAAATAGCCGGGAGACAGTGAAATGGAAAGTCAAAGCCGACTCCTTTGAGGTGATGGCTGTTTTTTCCACGAGCAGATGAAAGGGGATGAGCATGAGGAAAAACCTCTCACTGGCTCTTCTAACCTGTCAGTAGATTTAGTGACAACTTTAGGATCACCGTTTGGTTCCACCGAGAGAAAAACGTCAAACAAGACCACAGTGCAGTACCCTCGGTGTTTTTCTTCCCCCATTTTCTCCCAGTGTTTCTCCAGCACTGCTTTCAGTAGACTTGCTTTAGTATCTGAAAGTCATATTTCGGAGAAAAATGCACAAGTGTCATTTTTTATGGACCCAAATGCTTTTGTGTTTGGCCATCTCATTCACCTGCAGATGAGACCATTATTAGTAGTTATTGTGCCCTGTGAGTTTTTAAAGATTTATTTTTATTGTTTTTTGACAGAGAGAGACAGAGAGAAGGGGGAGGGCCCAGAGCAGTCTCCATAGTTGACAGCGTCAGTTTTCCATATAGTTTCACTCCACAGGTGGGCACGGGGCTGCGCAGGGCAGGAACTGGGCCCGGAGCCTCCCACATAGGTCCCAGCAAGAACTGAACTGGGGGCACACCCCAGTACAGCATATGGGTCTGCATGGGCCAGAGCCAGGATTCGATCCTCAGGCTCTGGGGCTGCAAAGCAAGCACTTAACCTGCTGAGCCATCCCAGCTTACCCTGTGCCCTGTGAGTTTGAACAGAACTCTGGCTACTGCTCTGGGTGAGAATCTAGCATGAGGATTTTGGTGACAACAGCAGAAAGCTGAATCCCTCACGGCTGAGCCTGCTTTGTATACAAGTTGCATATTCTCACGAAACAATGGCTTTCTATCTATGTGTGGGCTTGTTCTCACACATAGCTATGTTTTTCTTTTTGATTCTCAAGGTGGCTTCATAGTAACTGCTTTCGTTTCTATGATTACTCAGTGTGGCACATGGAGCAGAAATTATTGCATCAGACTTGCAGAGTGGGAGACCTGCCTGAAGCTAGGTTAGGTCAACCAAGGCAGAGCTGGAGAACTACCATGGGGCTAGTCCTAGTTCCCCAGCAGCAGCGCCACAGGTCACGGCAATTCAACTGGGAATGCAAGCCTAGCAGTGTGGCTCAGACGCCCAGCCACCAGGACATTCTGGACATGCTGACTGACGACAGTGCCTGCACCCGGCTCATCTGCGCATGTTCAGCACCTACGTGGGCACCTGCAGACAGGGATTGCACGACACAAAGTGTTTTTGTTCCTCGGCTGCTGACAGGTCTGGCAGCCAACTGGGCCAAGTTAAATGTCATTTGGGGTCATTCAATTGTGCTACCTACCCTCTAAGCAGATACAGGCTCTATCTGCTCTAGAAAATCAAGAATAAAGGAGAAGTCTTCATACTTCCATTTGTGATGTCTTAAAGGCATGTTGCTTGGGAAAATATCATTAATGCTACTTAGAAATGGCCCCAAAATGATGTTCAAAAGTTTAATGCTCTTATGAACAATGACTTCCTTAATGAAGTTAGTTAACTCTTCCCTCAGGTTTACATGACAAACAGGATACATACCACTGGGTTGCTAAGCAAAGCCACAGGATGTCATTTACTACATCCTAATAACATTTAGGTACACAGAGGTTCCAAATGGCCCTGTTCAATTGTGGTGCCATGCAGTGCCTGCATCCCAGAAGCAGATAGTTTGGCCAAAGGCCCTTTGTGCAGGAGCTAGGAATTATATTAGTAAAAGATCTGTCAGGGTACAGCTCCCAGCTCTTCTCAGCCCTGACTTAACTCTTGAACACCAAGCCTAGAGAATAAGCCCCGGGTAACGGCTTAGCAGGTGGATGTAGACCAGGCATGCTCCCACGGTCCCTGAGGTCAGTGGCCGCAGACAGCAAGTATTGGCTGAGAGTGCCTGGACTCTGTTCTCCAAGAGCACTGGTGTCCCTGGACGCTGATCAGCCATGATGGATGAGTTGAAAAATATACATGTTTCTGGATTTACACGAGCAGCCTTTCTATCAGTGCTTCTCAAGCAGAGTGATTGTGTCTCCTGGGGACATTTGACAAAGTCTGCACACATTTTCTGTTGTCCCCACTGGGGTTGTACTACTGGCAGCTTATGGGGAGAGGGCAGAAATGATGCTAAACATCCCACAATGCACACAAGTCAGCTCCCACAAGAAAGAACTGTCCAGCCCAGAATGTCTATAGTGCCACTGTTGAGAAACCCTGCTTGATATAAGAACCAGGATAAAAATGTGTTTTTGTGACTAAAGAGGGATGTACTGAGAATTCACAACATAATAAACTCCCAGTCAGGGCTTAACAGGATTTTCTATGGCTGTGTCCGCTCACTGTACATCGTTCTATCCATTCGCTACTCCCAGTAAAAAACCATAGGCAGCCTCGTGGAGTGAACGGTAATGCCTCATGCATCTTCTCATGCCCCCTTTCAGGTTCCCTCTTATTCTCTTTGTCAAACGTGGGCCCTCCTAGGCCAGCCACCCTCAAGGCCCACAGCCCGCATATTAGATTCAGGCTCTAGAGCTCATATTTCAGCTTGACCTCTCCCTGGTTTGGCTTGTGAGCTTGGGCACAGGCTAAAATTGGGACTTCCTCTCTTCCTCTTTAAGATGGAGAACATAATAATATGTACTTCATAAGGTTCCGCTGAGCATCTGTGTAAAGCTCCTACCTGGTACCTGGTCCACAGAAAAAAACCTATGAAAGTCAGGTTTTGTGCTGTGTTGCTATTCCCATATCCATCACCATTACTGTTGCTCTCCATTATTCCTTCCTGAATCAAAAAGGTGCTCAGCAGGATACCAGTCAGAAAAGGAAAAAGTAATATGATTCGTTATAAAATCTAAGTAAGTTATAGAATTTAAAACTATCCCCATCCAGGGAGATCTACATTTCAGGAAAGAACAAAGGCCAAAACCAATGGAATCAATCGCTCCTGATGGACTTTCAAGTTCTCCTGACAAAGAGGAGAAATACTGTTCAAAGGGGATGTTGTCATTTTTTCCCTTTAATCAGGCTGGCTCTGGCTGCATTTGGAGCCTCTCTTTGTATCAATCCGAAGCTTTTGCAATCTCTAAAGGACACTTTGCACGTGGCTTGTCCAGGTTGGCAGCCCCCATCTGCTCAATGACAAGCCAATGCCCTTCTCCTCCTTTGTGCCTCTGGAGATCGCAGAACGGGGCTTCCTCTCACCAAGGCCTGTCTTGTCCAATTCTTGCTGTCTGGCCACTCTCATTGCCCCTTTCTGCATTTACCTGCTGTCACCTGCTCTCTCCTTTATACTGCCTGCCCCAGTCAGGCACGTGCCCTCACTCGCTGGCTGCCCACCTGCATAATGTTGAACCTGCTCTGCTGCCTGGCCTAATTCTCAGACTTAGGGCTCAACCTCCTCTCCAGCCAGAAGGAAATGTATTTCCCTCTTTGTACCTGCTCCTGGAGCAGGGTGTGTGTGTGCTTCTCAGAGTAGAGCTGCGAAGGCCTTGTCCTGGTTTCCTAGGGTTGCCAAAACAAAATTCCAAAAACTGGGTAGTGTAACACAAGAGAAATTGGTTCTCTCATAGTTTGAGAGACTAGAAGTCTGATATCAAGGTGTCAGCCAAGCGATGTTCTCTCTCTAAAGGCTCTAGGGAAGGGTCCTTCCTTGCTTCTCCCTAGTGTTTGCTGCTTGCAGGCAATCCTTGGTAATTCTTGGCTTGCAAACGTATCACTTCCATCTCTGCCTCCATCATCACATGGCATTCTGTGTGTCTCCAATGTATTCTCTGTCTTCACAGGGCATTCTCCTCTCTGCATCTATGTCCAAACTTCCTTCTTCTTATAAGAATACCAGTCACTGGAGTAGGGCCCATCCTAGCACCTGTCTAACTTGATCCCATCTGCAAAAACTATTTCCAAATAAGGTCACACTCTGGGGCTCTGAGTGGCCATGGATTTTGAAGGGGCATGGTCACCCCAGTGCAAACCTCTAGGAACAGTGTTTCCCTATGGAGGCCTCTTCTTTCCAAAGTACAAAGGCATGCCTGCCCAGCTGAGTTCAGATGCCACCATGCGCCCCACTGCTTCCTCCTATACTCAGGGTCAGGGGCAAATCTGGCACCGTGGCTTGAGCCATTACTCTCATTCAAATCTTCTGTTAAGGTTCTGCTCTCCCTTTCAATAGTCAGTCCTCATTGGTTCCCTCCACTCCAAGTCATTCAAATAAGACTGTGTATGAAAGAACCCCACTATGGAGAAATAGTAAAAACAAAAACAAAAAACCCAGGGCTCCTTGCTAATAGGAAGATGGATAGGGTGTCACCAATGCCACAAAGCAGTGTCCTCATATCCCCATTCTGACCCAGTGGAACCCCAGCTATACTGCCCATCTGTGGGAATCTGTGGACTAGCCCAATGGCTCTACTCACTCCATCTCCATTGTTAGGATAGGAGATTTAATGTGTTGCAAACCAGTTCATGGTGGGGGGAGAACATGGGTTGGTAAGAGAGCACCGAGCCCTGGCAGAGCTGGGAAGCTATGGCTCTACCTGGGCCACCTACCAACCATGTAGTCACAGCCAAGTCACCCAACAGCTCTTCACTTTTGCCATTCAGATCAGCAAGCACTAAAGACTCAGCTGACATTCGTTCTCCAGCTCAGCAAATGAAACACATCTACATCTCCCATCAAGTGCCCAGAGAGAAACAGTTACTTACGTGGATGTGAGCACACATTGAAAGCCCGATTTTTGAAACTGTTCAATAAACATACTTGGTTTGAAATGAGTACAAGAAGATTCTACTAGCCTTCTAAGGAGTTGATCCTATTCTTCTTCTATGCTGAGGTAGGTGGAGTATGGTCAGAAGGAAGTCAGTACATGAACCAGAGTGAGGAACACTGAATGGAATAGGTAAATGAGGGCTTCCCCAACCCCCAGAACTTAAAAAAAAAAAGTGAGAATTATTAATATTATTCAAACTCTGGCTGAGACAGAAAAATGGCAAGCCACCCTGCAGAGAAAGTCATATTGGATACAGTAATGCTTTACATATGGGAAGTATTACAGAACACAAATAATGCTGTATAGAGCTTCTCTTACCTCAATTCCTTCTTTGTTTAAGGCATATTCATCAAAATTCAAAATGGCTATCTTAATCGTTCTTGGAGGGGGCAGTACAGTCAGACCAATATTAATGGTATTGCTCCTCTTGGAATCCAGGACAATGATCTCTTGCCTTTTTCCATCTGCAGCAGTTTTCTTGGTGATAAAACAAGGAGAATCCAAGATTAATGCATCATCTTTGGTCCTTTCTGCATTTCATTATTAAAAGCAAACTTACTACTTATTTAAAAATGAAAACAAGTGGCCTAG
>PVKE010005394.1:19679-59303 GCA_004027555.1 Craseonycteris thonglongyai
TATAGGGAAGCAATGGAAACAAAACTAGAGCCTCTCAGAGCTCCGTTTCTGTGGTCTGCAACATGTTGGAACTTGCCCTGGTTGGCCCCAGTGCTCATGGTGCGTGCCGAGAGATGGAGACAGGTGGTCCACATGCCGAGAAGACAGGAGTGATGAGGAGGGCCCGGCAGTCCCTGGCTGTGTCACCTCAGGGGCTCCTCTCCACATTCAAACACCCCACGTCCCTTAGTCCAGAGCACCTGCCACACTTAGACATCTGGGCAGCTGCTGCTGGTGGGTGAGATTCTGCTTTAGAGCTTTAAATATGCACTTGGGGGATAAATGAAAATTTCTTCGTGAGGAAAATAACTGAAAGTGTCCCCGCTATTTGGGGGCCTGGTGGTAGGGGGCAGGAACAATTCCTGTGGGTATGGACCTTCCAAGGAAGGGAAACTAAAGGGCACGTGCTGGGGAGGAGGAATGAGGGACAAACAGGCCTAGAGGCAAAGGAGGGGTCAGGGGGCAAGAGGTGTCCAGGTTTCCTCAGCGTCCTTGTGTGTGTGGCTTCCCTGCTGGCCTGGGTGCTCCTGGGGGGAAGGGCCTGTGTGTGAGGTGCTAAGCCAACACTTGCTAGGAAATAAGATGACGAGGCCTGCAGCTTTCTCCCTGAGCTCTCGGGAAGTTACAGGAGCGGGGCCACGGGGGCCATTGGAGGCAGTTTGACCCTGCAGTCTCCTTATAGCATGCTGAGGTTTCCCTGGAGGCAAACATTAGCTGGGAGGACCAGTATTGTCATCGGGTAATAAGCCCAGACGACAATGATGAACATGGCACAGTAGATCTCCTGAAGGAAAAGATGCGGTGTGCTCCCCATAGGGGAATGAAATCGCCTCTGTGGGTGTTTGGGTGGGGGTGGGATGCCAGGATCGGGAAGAGCTGATACTGGAGCTGGGCCCCTAAGAATGTCCAGGATCTAGTCTGGAGCTGGGAAGAAGAGATCAGGCGATCAGAAATGGCTTTGTCTAGATTGCTGGAAACTCCCAGAGAGGAAGCTGGAGGCTTGGGTGGCCACATCTGGGCGGCATACTGCTGCTCACCATGGGTGTCAGAGCAGAGGCTCAGCCTCCGGGCTGGGCCTGGGCAGCTGAGCTGTCTGGAGAAGCTGGCCTGAGGCTGCATCAGAGGCTGGAGCGAGGCTGGCACGGAAAAATGGACCGTGGCCCTTTCGGTCCCACTGAGCCCTTCCAAACTCAACTACTAAAATTCTATTTCACATCCTTAAATATACATGTGGGAGTAAATGAAAATTTCTTCCCAAGGAAAATAACTGAAAGCATCCCAACTGTTTTGGGGCCTGGTGGCCAGGAGAAACAATTCCTGTGGGTGTGATCATCAGCTTTGAACAGTGGGCTTCCAGGGACATGGGGCATATCGAAACATGTCCATTCTGCAAGGCAAGCTTGTCTTCTATGTAGTTAATGAAATAAGTTTATTGGGAACCCCTGAAATTTAGCTTTTAAGTCTATTTCAAAATATCATGTTGTGAGTGGAATGCTAAGAAGAAGCGAAAAAATACTTGATAAAACGCTGACTACAGGCAATGAAGAGGGATTATGTAATGACTCATAATGCCCACAGGAGACATTTGGGTACTGGGGTGCAGAGTCCTCCAAGTACTACAGGGCACCCACCCAACGTCCATGACCTCTTCCCTACTCACCAGCAGGGCTTTGAAGTTTCTCGGGCTGGCAATGCTTCAGTTTTATCAGTCACCTCCCTGGACCCGCTGTAGCTAAAGCTGGCCCCGTGACTGAGTTCTGGCTTCTATTTTTGTGGCTAAAAAGGGATAGATCCAGTGGGCCATGCCTTTTGCCCTTCTCCCCTCTTCCTGTCTAGAAAGTGAACGTAGAGCCTGGAGATTCATGGGAAGGAATACACCACATAAGGATAGCAGTATGGAAGACATAAGGAGCCTGGCACCTTGCATCCGAGAGGCGGCTACCCACAGACAGGCTCCAGTGCAGGAGGCGCTACCAGAAAGTAGGACTCCCTGGGAATCAGCAGCTCGCAGCCTCGCACCTATACAGTTCCCCTCACTCTAGGAGCCTGGAGAGATGCCTGGCAAGGCCGAGCCTAACTAGAGAATTTGTACAAGTAAGAAAAAGACGCCCCCCACCCCTACCTGCCAGGCGACACAGCCACATGGCAAAGAGCGTGAGAAAGAAGCATCCCTCATTTCACCTCTTCCCTCTGAGCCAGCAAACGTGTAGCAATTAACCTGCACAGATCTGTGTGGTGGCTCTGAGTCTGACATATCCTTGTCCCCATTCTCAACAGAACTCAATTTATAGCAGTGGGCACACATACACACTCCCCTATAAGTCAGGGAGAAGTAAGCCCCTGAGCATCCTCAGATAACAGGGAAAGCTGTCCCCACAGGTGACCTGGCATGTTTTCAGAGTACTTCTACCCACTTTGTAAAGGAAAGAATGACAATTAAAGAACACCTGAGATTGAATTATTCAACCTATGGATTTGATCCGATAAGTGTTTTAAATGTTGTTCCTCATAGTTAAAATGGGTTTCCCTGGATGCTACTGAGTACTCAGCTGCCTCAGGGTCTATTCCACTTGCTATCAGGGAGTAGGGTGAGCTGCCTGTCCAACTCTCTCCTTCCCTTTCACAACACAGAGCAGCACGTGCAAGGGCAAGCCGAAGTTCTCTGAGTCTGGGAGCACACCTCCATGTCCAAAGATCAGCTGTCGTCAATTCGGATCCATTTCAATCATCTTTCTGGAGTCAGCAAGTATGACCTTCACCATGTCCTTCCTGTAGTTCTGACAGACTAACTGTCATGCATCCTCTTCTACAAAGCCTCTCTTCCCTACCCCGTTCTTCATTCCCACCATCCTGACTGAGCCTGGCTCCTGGTGCCCAGCCTCCCAACACTGACTTCCTGCCTCTAGTCTCTTCTCTTTCCAAATCCATCCATCCTACTCTTACTAACAGTCTTTCTCAGAAACCCATTTCCTTACTGCACTTCTTTGATCGGAGTGTCAGTGAGTGTTCACTGTTTGAAATTAGGAAAATAGGAACTTGGTTGATTATGAAAAGGGATATAAAGCAGAGGCCAGAAAAGAAAGAGTGGTCCTTGTGAAGGACATAGAGAAGGTTAGGAAATGCTAAGTGGTCCTCTCCAGGCATCTAAAACAAAGGGGTAACATGTGATGGGACAAAGGTGGATCAGGAGTTGAAAAGATAAGATGCGGTAACACTTTTAGGCAGGAAATCAGAAAATTGTTCTGCGTTTGACAGGAGATCAGACTCATTCCCAAAATAACACCGAAATAAGGAAACAAAATACCCAAACTTTTGGAGTATTAATAAAGGGTCTACCTGAAGGAAATGATATTTTCTTGAGAGTAATAAAAGAAGATGTGAATAAATGAGAAACAACATGTTCCTGAATAGGAAGTCTCAATGTCATATACACTCTAATCAAAATCCAACAAGATTTGTTTCTGAAATTAAAAAATATTCTAAAGTTACTATAAAGGATTATATGTATAAAACATAAAGAAGTAGAGTTATATATACTATTTATCCAATCAGTGATAAAAACTTATAAAACTGATATAATAAAAATGTGTAGCATTGGCACTAGACTAGCTACAGTGATAGAACAGAATAGAATGAAAATTCAGCAAAAGCTTTTATACAATAGTCCAGGGCATTCCAACAAAGACATGAAGATTAGTGAGTCACAATCCATTACAAAAGCCTGATTTCTAATATGGGATCAAATAAAGTAACTTAAAAACCAACAAACCAATGTGGGAGGTTGACAGTCTGACAGACTGGATTGACTGATACTTTCCTTTGTAAAAAGAGAGAAAGCAAGAATACAGGCTTGTGTGGGAATGCCTAAGGGTAAGACTGCTGGGGGAGCATGTCACACCCCGCAAGAAACATTTGTTGACTTGAGTCTCAAGCCATGACCAGTGATGTGGCCAAGTCGTGGAAACAACCAAAGTGTCCCCTGATAGATGACCGGAGAAAGAAGTTGTGCTACATTTACACAATGGAATACTACTCAGCAATAAGAAAAGATGAAATATAGCCATTTGTGACAACGTGGATGGACCTTGAAAATATCTTATTAAGTGAAATAAGTCAGACTGAAAGAATCAAGAAACATAAGACCTCACTTATAGGTGGAATATAAAACTGAAAGTAACAAAGAAACAAGACTCATGGATACAGTCAATAATTTAGTGGTTACCTGAGGGTAAGGAAGGAGGTGTGTGGGAGAGCTGGGGTGGGGAGAGGAATGTAGGGAGGGGGCATCAAATACATGGTGATGGAGAGAGAGCTGATTCTGAGTGGTGAGCACATAATGCAATGCATAGACAATGTAATATAGAATTATACACCTGGAAATAATGTAATTGCTATCAACCAATGTCACCCCAATAAATTTAACAATAGAAAGAAGGAAAGGAAGGAAGGAAGGGAGGGAGGGAAGGAGGGAGGGAAGGAGGGAGGGAGGGAGGGAGGGAGGGAGGACAAACTTGCTCTGAGTTAAAAAACAAAAAGAAGACTTGACCAGTGATGGTCCATGAAAGCAAACCCAGAGCAGAAGCAGGAGAAGAAGCTGAGACCCAGCTCCGTGTTCCAACAGTCTTTTTCTGATTGGCTGCTTGTCTCCCATATTTATTTGTTGCCTCTCTTGTTATAGATCCCATTTCCTTGAACAGATATTTCCTGAATGCCTGTTAATGCCTACCCTTGAGTGGGGACATTTCCATGGAGATGAACAAAGAGTGCATCTGCCTTTGATGTCAATAATCATTCTTGGGGCAACAAAAAATAAGGGTTTCTGCCTCAAGTCTTTGATAAGAGGTCCATCAGCTAAATCTCTGACCTCTTACTCAGTGAGTCCCAAAACCTAACAGGCGGCAAAGGATGTGGAAGGAGGCTCCGATGGGCCCAGGCTCCAGGCATGGGATGAAAGACTAGAGCTTAGCTGGAAGTGAAAATGGGAACAACGGTCTCTGGGGTGAAATAGTCACCCCAACAAAACAGTGAAAATGAGGCCGTGTCAGGGAAACCTGTGTGGAGCTGCTTCTGAACATGGTTCGTTCCCAAATATATCCAAAAGTGTTCAAGGGACAAGAAATTGCTCTTTTAAGGGGGAGAGAGTACCCTGGGAAGAAGGCAGGGTCTGTTTTGCTTCCAGAAAGCCTCGTTTAGCTGAACTCTTGAGCAGAACCAGATAGGGACACTCAGTATGTAACAGAACCCCTCCTTCAGAACCCCAACTATCAGGGAGCCGCCAGGATGTCAGCAGTTGCCCTTCCCGAAATATTATCACTAGAGAAATACATCAGGCTTGGATGCCATGTAGGGCTTTGGTTTGATTTTGTTTTTGACTCAGCCAAGAAGACTGCAGGAAAAGTGAAGGAGGTGGGAAGAGCCAAATTGCTGAGAGAAAGAAGTTACCCTCTGTGAAAGAGATGTTATCAGAGACCTCTTAGGAAGAAAGAAGGAGCAGGAAAGAGATCATCAAGGTAATTCAACTCCTCTCCCAAGCTCTCTCAGAGTGCTGAAGGCCCAGCTTCCATGAAGACAGAAGTGAGCCCTTCTTCAGAAAACAAAGGGCAGGGATACGAGAACATTTCTTAGCATAGAAAGACAATAATAGGGTCCTCCTCCTGTCCCCATTCCAAATGCAGCAGGCACTGGCCCTGCCAATTTCAATGAAGCCCTCCCAGCTGTAGACAGTGCAGGAAGCTCTTAGTGATGTTAAAATGAGCCTGACACACCCATTAGAACCCAAGTTCCTCCCCTCACTGGGAGCTGAGCTGTCAGACCCTGAAAAATGATCCTTCCATACTGAGGGGTAATGTGGCTTAGGAGGCTCTGGGGTTGGAGGCAGGTGACTCGAGGGGACACAGTCACATACCCTGCCACAGCTAATACCACACAACCAAATCAAGGGGGTGGTTCTTGGAAACAAAGCTGAAAGCCCTGCTCCACGTCTCCCCCGGGACTTCCGTCTGGCACAGCATGAAAAGGAGGGCCCAGATCCGGAGAAGGGCCACTGTGAAGGCAGCAGTGGCCTTGGGAAGGGACAATGTGAAATGAGAAGAGTAAGGAGAAGGGCATAATCCTGGCAGGTAAACAGGGCTTATTTTCCAAATTTTCCTGAAATGCTGCCACAAAGGATCACCCCTTTGAATTTTTAAAGAGCAACAAAAAAATAAAGGATACAGCCTTTAAAAAACAGACAATTCGGCACACAGAACTTGTCACCCCAGAGAGTGCCGTGACTGAAAATAGAAACTGGCTAAGGACATGATTTATTCAGGGGACTCTGTGAGCCTTGGAAAATACCACCAAATTTCAGAGCACTTCCATGAAAGGCGAATGACTTATCAAAATGCTTTTCAACATCACGGTCACAGACCTTTCTCTGGCTCAGCAAGGCACTGGTTCTAGAAATGGTAACTCATTCCTCACGCCCTGCTAACTGCCAAAAGAGCGACTCCACTGGGTATTTTCAAAACTGTCTGTTGAGAAAGTGACAATCACAGTGATGCCATGATACAGATGTCAGAAAGATGTGACAACTATGGAATTTTCCTAAGTCCTATAACAAGGAAACCAGCAATATACAGGGGAAAGCATTAAGGCAAAAACACAAACAAGGGAAGCCGGGATGGCTCAGTGGGTTAAGCGCTCACTTTGCAGTGGCGGGGACCGAGGATCAAATCCCGACCCCGGCCCTGTGTGGACCCATATGCTGAACTGGGGAGTGCCCCCAGTTCAGTTCTCTCTGGGGTGAGACCCCAGCCCAGTTCCTGCCCTGTGCAGCCCCGCGCCCACCTGTGGAATGAAACTATGTGGAAAAACCAATGATGTGCAACTATGGAGACTGCTCTGGGCCCTCCCCCTTCTCTCTGTCTCTCTCTCTCTCTCTCTCTCTCTCTCTCTCTCTCTCTCTCTCTCTGTCAAAAACGATAAAAATAAATCTTTAAAAAACAAAAAAACCCCACAAACAAACGAAAAAATGAAAGCAACAGCAAAACCAACTACGTCTAAAATCTCAAACACCTTTAGTTAGGAATAAAGTCTCTGAGGAACTTGCTAGAATAGGCTTGTCTCATTGTTAAGTGCAGGAAGAAAAGTATGAATTTTCCATACTTGCTCTTTGAGTCTTTTATAGCAGAGGACAACTGTGACACAGTTACTTATCCAATGTTAACTGTCTAGTACCCTAACCAGGACATCACCATTTCCTGAATTTTCTTCAAATGTCACAGCTAATGGTTTCTGATACTTTCAGAAGTTCCAGAGTAAAAGAAGATGAAAAAATGTCTCCAAATCCATTCTGGAGCCTCCCTCTCATTGATAAACCCCATGAATTCAGGGAAGCAAGACAGTATTGCACCCCCAAAGGGGAAGCCAAGTCCTCTTCAGACTTTCGGTCTCTTCTTCCACCTCACACCTGCCTTGGTCTGTCTGTAACTTGGGTTATACAAAATGCCCTTTGGGAGCAGGAGGGACTTTGCTGTCCTGGATTAGGCACAGGGGTTGGAAGGTCACTTCCTGAGACTCCTCTGGATGATATCAAAAGGGTACATCCCCATACCAGCAAAGGGTCATTTCATCTCCTGTGTGATTCCCCACATCTTAGGCCAACAGTAGAAACACAACATGATAAAATTTAGCACGGGATTTCTGTCATCACAAAGCAAAATTAAAGTCATCTTACTAAAATTCTGTGTGTGTGTGTGTGTATACTTGTTTTTTTTCTGCTGAGAGACAGAAAAGTAGCTCCAGTTTCAGAAGTTATTTCGGAAGGAAATAAAAAAGCACATCTTTCTGTTTTTATCATTTCCATTAAGGGGTGACCCAGCCTTGGACCGGGCACATGAATCTTTATTTTGGGGGTGACATGGATGATCACAGTCATGCCCCGTAACTCTGGTCTCGTGGAAGTTTCCTGATGGAAACTGAAACAGATTCCCTGAGCTATGCACTGTCTGGTGAAATCTACTTCATTTTATTTTTGTTGCACTTTATTGTGTGTAATGAAAAACTTCTCATGAGCCCAAATTTGGAAGTGGCTGTTTATAGCTGTATTTTATGAAAATCACAGTCAAGAATTAGAAACAGAAGTAAAATTTCTTCTATTTGCAGTGGTTACATGCACATAATAGATCTAACTCTCCAATGTGTTGTGTTTGAATGCAGTCTTCCTTATTGTAACATGTGTAAATTAGCCCCTGCGCACACATTTCCTATCCTTCAAAAACAAAGGTATGGGCTCTTGGGTCCCAGTGTAGAACATTCTGGAATCAGTTTGGCAAATTTTTCAATATATTACTGTCCTCTTATGCTCTAGTTTTATAAAAACTGGGCAAACATTTGTTCTTTTGCTGATCAATAAAGTATTGTGAGAGGTTACCACTTACTTCGAGCAAGAATGAAACTCTGAGCTACTGTGAGGGCACAACCACAGTGGGACAAGAGAAAGAGGGAAGTGGGTGAACAGTCCATTTTGGGTCTCCTCAAGGAAGCTGCTAATCTTGCTATTTCCTTTGTAAAAATGAAGTCAGAAGTACCTTCATTGCCAAATGTGACGATTCCCTTTTATTCCTCCTACCTGTAGTCAAGGGCCAGCCTCTTCCTATCAACCTCGAAGGGTGATGAGTGGCAAGGGGAGGGCTAGAGGGTACAGCCAGCCAGATGAGCCCCTAGGGGAAGGAAGTGGAGGAGGAGACTGGCCAAGTAGACCAGTGGGCTGCAGCGTGGAGTGAGTGAGGTGAAGGGCTGGGCAATTCCTGGCAATCAGAGACTGCTATTTTAACCCAGCAGGACCAATCTTCTCCCATGCGCCAGGCTTGCCTTTCAGAACTGAAGGAGACACATGGTGGACCAGCACCATGGGGAACCAGTTCTGGGAAGGTTGAGACACAGAGACACCAAGAGCAGGTGTCCACCATCACGTTCCTAAGTGTCATTTTCTAGACAGGTTAAACGGGGATCTACTTTCCACTGAAGGAAAGGAGTGATTTGGCATGCTTTCCTGTATTGGATTCTAGTGGTTCAGATTTGTAAACAGGAGGAAGCTTTCATTCTGACTTGTGGGGATTCCTGAGGCTGGAAACAGTTTAGAGTCTCATCTTCGCTGAGACTGGGCAGAAATCGACACCAGGGTAAAAATGAACTCAGGGAGAGAAGCACATATATTACTAGTTT
This sequence comes from Craseonycteris thonglongyai, assembly GCA_004027555.1. Classification (NCBI taxonomy): domain Eukaryota; kingdom Metazoa; phylum Chordata; class Mammalia; order Chiroptera; family Craseonycteridae; genus Craseonycteris; species Craseonycteris thonglongyai. The sequence goes on from PVKE010005394.1 coordinate 28,926, forward strand.
CACACTCCTGACGCAAGTTTTAACAGGAAGTAGACCGACTGCAGCTCCCCTACCTGCCCTGTCAGCAACATACTGGCGTGACAGGCACTAACTCCATCCTCCGGCTCCTTATCTGAAGGGCACTGTTGTCCTGAGGGTGCTGCACATACTTTTTGATTCAGAATCAGTGCCCACCTGGCAGGTCGTGGAGCCTGACTTGGCAAGTTTATACTCGCCCAAAACAATGACAAATGAAGCAACAGGTAGAGCTAGAATAAATAGATAAGTCCTCAAGTGGTCACTCTAAGTTATACTTTACAAAATGTTTTCTCATACACCTAGTTTCTGAGAAGAGAGCTAGTCTTAAAGCTGTTTTAAAACTGTAACATACACAGAATCACAAGGGTTAAAAAAAGAAACAAAAATGAGATCTCCAAGACATGTAAAGAAGGCCCTATTAATGCAACAAATCATTAGAACTAAAACCTCTGATCCAGTACCTTGCAGCTTCTTTAACAGTTCATTACCCATGACTTTACCTTTGATACCCAATAACTTCATATGCAGTGCTTTCCATTTATAAAAGTGGATGTAACATCTCTGTCAAAAAAACCACAGTAGCAATGTCTACAGAATTCTCAAACATTCACGAAAAATAAGAAAAACTAGATGATGGTAATATTTATAGGATGCGAACTCTGTGACTATTTGGGAACATCTGGATAGTTGCATCATGCTGATGCAGCCAGGAATTATCCAAAGAAATGCCACTTGGATTACTGCCTTTGCAAAAGCATTGTGTTGTTACAGCTGAGGTTCAAACTACTACTATCAACTATAATCAATGAAGGTCAGAGTACTCAAACACATCCCTGGATAAAGTCCACGTGTTTGATAAATAGCAAGTCTACTACTGTCCTCTCGTTAGCATCAACACCTGCTGTAGTGCTAAACTAAGCTGGGATTTATCTTTTTGTCTCTTCTTCCAGGTTATTTGGGTCTTTGAAAGTTACTTTGCCTAATGGTGTCAGGAAGCTGCTGTCGATGTTAGCTGTTAAAATCTCTTACTTGTTTAGTTTACACTTAGCATGCAGCACAAAGAGTACTATATTAAAGGTCAGATTTTTATACTTAACGGCCTTATCATGATGATGATGATGATGATGATTTTTTAACCAAATAGCAAAAGCAACACAGAGGGAATTTTTTATGTAACAGATCGCAGTCCTACCCAACAGAAGAAAGTGACTCAGCAAATCAAGAAACATGCTGCATGCTATCGGTACCTTCGAGACGGACAGTTCTTTAGATTTAGACTCGAACAGGTGCTCCAGCCTGGAGGTGTCCACCTTAATAGGTTCCAGTTTTGACCACAGGAATTCTCTGCAGCGGCTGTTGTTCTTACACGGCCACTCAAAAGGCCGCACTTCATTCCAGAACAGACGGATGGTCTTCTTTTTCTTTGTGAATGCTGGCTGACCCCTGGGTACCTGGGGCCACCCTAAGCCCTGAGGAGAGTTGAATACTGGAGGAGGAGCCAATAAATTACCGGGGACTGGAGGGGGAGGTACGCTGTCCAACAGGGGTGGAGGGGGCGGGGGCGGCAAACCCAGAAAGGTGGGTGGGGGCGGGGGAGGCAGCCCGGGTGCCTCCCCATGACCCAAGTCTACGTCCAAGACGTCGATGTCATCTTCGTCCCCCAGGTCGGTGAAATCCATGTCTTGGATTCTGAGCTCCCTGGGATTGGCCATGAGCTGGTCCCAGATGTAGTCAGATTCTGTCTTGGGCTGCAGGGATGATTTCTCAGGGACCTTGTCATCGGGCTCTGTGTCAGAAGAGAGGGACCCTCTCCCAAGGTCCCCACTGTTGAATTTCTCAGCAAAGGCTTTCACGCTGCCCCGATTGTCCAGGCAGCCAACGTCCACCCTCCTGACGCTCTCATCCTGGGACAGAGAGTTGGCCTGCAGGGTGGATATCCTGCTGGCCAGGCTGGTCACGGCCTCGGCCCCTTGCTCAGTCCCCACGGGCTCGCCTTCTGCCTTCTCCTCATCATCCGTGGGCTTTCTGTTATGGGCATACAGCATATCCAGCATGAATCGTTTATTGGTGAGGATGTCGCCACACTGTTCATTTATACCAGCATCCTGAACACCTGAGGACCACAAACCTGCAAATGTACAGGAGAAAAAAAACATGAGAAAGCAAGCAAGAGCCTCAATACCATGAGAAAGCTAATCAGATAATAGATGGGTTTTACAGACAGAGCCACTTCCGAGAAGATACTGAAGTTAAAGCAACTGAAGAGAAAGGTAGTCATGACTGACAAGACACTTGACCAGGAAGAGATGCTGCCTCAAGGTCCCAAGGGCCCACTCCAGGACCCAAGACTCTTGTAGGTGTGACACTGCTCATGGCTCCCCGCCTAGGCTCATGGGAGAAATTTTCCTTTCCTCTCCTGCCCACCTATGACAAGTGGTCAGGACCCACCCAGCCTCAGGTAACGAAGGGGCTTTTGCCCTAAAAAGACACCTGATGGCAAGGAAGATGTTCCCTTGCCCACCAAAGGTGTTAGAAAGGCAACAGAGTTATCTCCATTTCTCCCTCCACTCCACATCTGCAACAGGACAGCTCAAAGCACCAGGAGAAGTGCAAACACTATGTCATTGGTCACACTTTAAATTCATGGTCACTAGTATTCAGGAGACCCTAAAAGCTGCCTGGCAGTCTCATCCAAGACCTCTCCTAGATGACCTTTCACAGCATCCTCTCTCCTCTAAACGCCCCTACCCATCCCATTCACACACAAGCATGGCCTTGCTTCCTTGTTCAACAACTTAATAGATGAAGTTAGAGGATATTCAGGGTCTTCATTCCACCTCCACCCATGCATCTGCACCTGCACCCCAACCCTGGCCTCCCTCTGTGTTACTAATAAATCGTCCTCCTCCTATCAGGGGTCAGCTGCTCCACGGTGCACTTGGGAACCACTCCAACAATTTTCTGTCTCGCATCTCCTATGTTTCTTCCACTAGACCTTTCTACTGGCACACGAACACGGCATAATTTCTCCCACCTTAAAAACAAACAAACAAACCCTCCATTAACTTCACTTTTCCCTCCAGCTATAACTTTTTCCTTTTCTTTAAAGCAAGGGTGTCCAAACTTTTGGCTTCCCTGGGCCACATTGGAAGAAGAATTGTCTTGCACCACACATAAAACACATGAACATTAATGACAGCAAATGGGATACTTTTCACATCAAAAAAAATCTCATGTTTTAAGGAAATTTATGTATTTGTGTTGGGCCACAGTGAAAGCCATCCTGAGACACATGCTGCCCTTGGCCAGTGGGTTGGACAAGCTTGCTTTAAAGTAAAGCTTCTTATAAGAGTAGTTTTTCTCACTGTCTCCAGTGTCTCTCTTTATTCTCTCTTGAACCCAGTCTCATGAAGTGTTAGCTCCCATCACTTTTCCAAGCTGTCCCTTTCCAGGTGACTGGTGACTTGCCCATTGCACCAGCCCGCCAATCACTGCCTCTTCCTTTATTGATATCTTTCACTTGGTTTCTGAGACATTGCACCAACCTGGTTTGCTTCCCTTTCTGGCTGCTGCTTCTCAGTCTCCTGTGGTTTCCTCCGTATCTGAACATTTCAGTGTCTTTGGCTCTCTTCATCTACATTTACTTTCTTAGTCACAATCTCATCCAGTCTCAGGGCTTCAATACCACCTTCTGCCCTCATTCTCACACTTCTCCTGCAATTGTTTCTGTCTCAGATGTGGCAGCTTCATCCACCTTGCTGCCAATTCCCAAAACCTCAGAGTCATTCTTGACTCCTCCAGTTCTTTCACCTCACACATCCAGCAGAACAGGGTGTCCTTCCTGTTAGCAAAATCATCATGTCATATCCAGAATCTAACCCTTTTTTCTCACTACCTCCCCTGTACAACCCTGGTCCAAACCAGCATGGTTTCTTGCCATAGCATTGCAAGAATATCTTCTCATTGGTCTCAGCTTGCACTCTGGCCCCCCTATAGTAGTTCTTAACACAACAGCCATGTGATGTGTTCAAATATCTCACCGTACTTTTTTGTTCAAAGTCTTTTAATCGTGTTATGTTTCACTAAGACAAAAAGCCAATGACCTTTCAATGTTCGCAGCCTTGTGTTAACCCACCTTCATTTTCTTCATCTTCTACAGCTGCCATCTCAGACATACATACATGAATCTCTTCAGCTATGGTACCTCCTTGACAATCCTAGAGCTCACTTGGCATGACACAGCCTCGAGGACTTTGCCCTGCCCCCCTGCTGCCCCTCCCACCCAGAACAAACTGCACCCAATTAATCACACAACTTGCTTCTCAATCTCCTTTAGGTCTGCATCTTCTCAGTGAAGTCTTCCCCAACCACTTTATGTAAAACTGCACAACCCACCCCCTCCCCAACACTGCTTATCATCCTTCCCTGCTTATTTTTTCACCAGGACACTTATCACTGTCTAACCTTCCACACATTTTTCTTGCTTTTTTTTTTTTCTCTCTGCCTTTGCCCCATCACTGGAACAATTATAATTACTTGTTAAACCATTCTTTTCATTGAAATGTAAGATCTACAAGAGCAGAGGTTTGAGTATGTTTTGTTCACAGTAGTATCCCCAGTATCTAGGATGAATAGATAGATGGAGGGATGGAGGGACGAAGGGATGGAGGGATGGAGAGATGGAGGGATGGATGAATGATCAAGACGTGATTCCTTCGAGTATGCTTCCTAAAGGGCAGCAGGGGTGTGCGATGGGCATTTCGGGATTTGAGCTCAGTCAGATAACCAGGGGCTTCTATGGATACTTGCGTCGGGAAGTGACAGGAGACCTAGGCCATGGGCATGAGCATCAGGCACTTTCATTCTACCAAAGGAGAACAGCCTGATCAAACCTGCTGGGGGAGGACACCGGTCTCTCCCACATGGCCCTGCCTCAATCTTAGAGAGGGCATTTACAGGGGACGCACAAAGGGGATCTGGTCCTCCCACGGTAGACATTCTCCATGCTCTCCTCTAACAAGTAGCGTAATCTCACCAAGGAGCTTTTGAGCTCTCTTGTAGGTTTCACAAACAAAACACACTTAGATCACCCACACTAAAGAGACAGGAGACAGCATTTGAGCACAGGATGGAAAAATCTGGTGATTTGGTGTCTCTATAGCAGGTCAGACAGTCCTGTAACTAGGGAGACTGTTTTGATGCCAGGAGGCTGCAGCAGATAAAGTGGCTGAGTCTCTCACCAGATTGCATCATTCTTTCTCTGTTTATTGGGAAATGTTGGCAATTTCTTATTTTGGCGTCAGGAAAAAAGAGCATAATCAGGTAACATTTTAAATGCTGAGTTTTCTCACTTAACTTTCTTCACTCTCTTGTGTCTTCTTTTATTATTATGTAGTGTGCTTCTTTGTTCCTAGTAATTTCCTTTGCTCTGAAGTCTATTTTATCTGATATTATTAACAATAATTTTTTATTATTAATGTTGGTATGCTATATCTTTTCTCAACTTCTGAATTTTCATCTGCCCATGTCATTAGATTTGAAATGAGTTTTGTATATAGACAACATATGTTTGGGTTGGGCTGTTATCCCCTCTGCAAATCTCAGTCTTTTAATTTAAAGTAATTAGTGATATATTAGGGTTTAAGTCTGACATTTTATTTGTTTTGTTTGTACCCTTCCTTTTAGGTACTATCTCTCGATTCTTGGCCTTGGTAGGTTGAACATTTTTCAGAATTTCTATTTGATTAACAGTGTTTTGGAGAGCATTGGCTCATGTAGTTTTCCTAGTAATTGCTCTAGGTATTACAATATACACATTAACTCATTAGTATACTAGTATTGACATTTTACTTCCTTGAAGTGTAGAAATTTACTTCCATTTAGTTCTCTACCTTCCCAACTTTTAAAATATAATTTTCATAAGTATTTCCTCTATATATATTGAATACAATATTAAATATGTTATAATTTTTGCTTCTACCATCAAATATGATTTAAGAAATTCATAAGAAAAAAGACAGCCCTTTTAATTTACCCCTATTTTTACCCATTCTGTTGTTCTTTTCTAAAATTCCTAGCCTTCTTCTGTCTTCAGTTTCCTTTCTGTTCAAAGAATTTATCCATTCTTTAAGAGCAGGCCTGCTAGTGACAAATCCTCTTAGTTTTTCTTTTTTTTTTAATCTGTCTTTATTTTCCCTTTATTCTTAAAGGTTACTTTTGCTGGATATAAAATTAATGGTTGACACATCTGTTTATTTGGAAGCCACTGGGGGTGGGAGGAGAGAGTTAGGAAAGCAACAGATTTTTCCATCTGTGCTTGTCTAGGGTAGGACATGTAAAACAACCAAAAAGATTTTCTGTTCTGTTAGGCAATCCTCTTCTCAATCCTTTGGCTCAGGAAATAACCTTTACTTGGAGCTTTGCTGCCATGTCATTCAAGTCTGGGGGACTCTACACAGTCTGCCTTCTTTTTTCCAACTTTCAGAGTCCTCCTATGATGGGTTTTTCTGTTATAACCAGGGTGTCGATATTTTAATTTTAAGAGGGAGAACTTAGGAGCAATGGAGCTTCCCCACCTTAGCCAGATACCTCTTCATTCATTTATTCATTCATGGTTTTGTGAGCCCCTACTACATTCTGGGCACCCAGTTAGTTGGGCAATGCCTTAGGGCTCACAATGAACAAGAGAGACATTTTCATTCTCAAAAAGCTTATGTTTAAGCAGACAGAAAAACAGTTATACCAGTAATTACAACAAAGTGGGATGAATACTATGATAAAGCCCCTCACATTAATGCCACAGAGTAGAACACATGAAAGAAAGGAAAATAAAATCAAAATACCAGCATAAGTTGAATCTCTTTCAAGCCCTATAAACTCATTTTCAAGTAATAGATACAATCATTATAAATAAGATTGGAATATGATTATAATATTATTCAGTTGAGAACATTCTGGAAAGCAATAGCTATGCTGACAAAGCTGCCCTGACATTATAGCTGCTGTTGGTGCCTGTGTGCAATGGAAGTTTTCATGATCCAATAAGCTACAACAAGTAAACATGATCACATCTCTTAACAGCACAAGACTGAAACAGAAAAATCACCACAAAGCCCTAATTCCTGAGTCTATATTCTTAGACACCACCAGCTTTTGGTAGAAAATCAGTGGTTCTTCACTGGGAACGGAGTCTTCATTTTTGGAAAGTTGTCCTTATTTGGAAGAATACTGGACAATCTGATCCAAGAGAGTTCTGTTCCCTGGCTTATTTTTACTACATGAACTTGGTGATAAATTTTAGGCCTGCTACACCTAGTTATGATGAATAATTCTTAAAGTTATTCATAATAAATGAAATATTTTAAGGCCAAACTCATCAAGAAGACTTACCTTCACCCTATGATTACAATCACATAATGATATGTAAATGATAAGTAGAATTTGGGAGACCAACCATAATCTCACTTTGAAAGAAATTAAGCCTGTATCAATATAGGTAATACCTCTTAGCATATAATTTTCAACCAGACACAAGATTTTCAATATAATAATTTCTAAGGTAAAACTAATAAAGTCTTTTGGTCCACTTTTTCTATTGCATCATAATGACTAGGAATATAGACAATAAAATCTCAGAGTATATTATATCTGGAATATTAATTATTTTAGACTAAGCCATTGATTGACAGTTCTCATGGGAGATATTATGACTACATGCATTCACTCAATTTTCATTCACTCATCCATGCTTTAGAGACAAAGTATTCTTAGTCTCTGAACAAACAAGCCATACATGGGTCATGCCATTGGTTGGCAGGCTGTTGTGGAGCTTTCATGTTGCTCTCTGGGACCAAGATATAGGCTACTTGAGTGCATGTCACTCTGTAGCTTAATGAAGGCCGACCTGTAGCATCTATGGCTCCATTAGTGAGGACTATTAGTCAAGAGAAGAAGCTCCTTGCCACGCTAACAGCACATAAGTCATGGGTAGGAAAACCAACTCCACAGTGTCATAGATGGATAATAATCCGAATGATTATATAAATTTTTTATAATTCTTATAACCCTCTGTGACTCCCTCCCCAAGTTCCTACTGGGGACTCACATTCCATTTTGTCCCTAATTATAAAGTCAGCATTATACAGGTGAACTAAATGAATATCAGGCATAATACCAAACAGATGTAATTCCATAAGGAAGAGCATGTACTTCATATCAAATAAAATAGTGGTCCTGAGTATTTTGTAGAAAATTTCTTAAAGTATGTCTAGTCCAACAGAACACATCACATTGACCTCAGCACATTGTGAACTAGTACTTTTTTGGAAACATTCGATCTTTTCTAACAAATTTGCTCTGGTCTGAAATGTTCAGTTATAATGGTTTAACATACTTCACTGAAAAATGTTTCCATATGACATGTCTCTAAGTTTCAATTTAAAAAAAGTTACACTTAACCATGAACAATTAGAAAGAGAGGAGGCATTTCTCTTGCTCTTTTGGTCCTTACTCCTCAGGACAAGTCCTCTGCTGCCCTCATTATCAGACCCTTTCCCCACCTGTGGAAGTAATGGCGCAAAAGCACAGGAGAGGCTCTGGGGGCCCTCTTTCTGCTGACCAACCATGTGGGCACCCTCACCTCCAGGCAGCTGGTAACACAACCTGGTGAGTGAGTAGAGCCAGCAAGCTACTTCAGAGGCCAGCAAACCAGAGCCCCGCCCCCAACCCTAGGGCTCCCTGGAGTGTGTTTATGGAGGAAAAGGCCGTTATTACCAGTTCCCCTGTCCCTGGAGAGCTTGTCCTCCTTCTCCTCCCGCTCGAGCGTGCTACTGGAGGATGAGATGCTAGAAGCGGAGCAGTTGTCCCTCTCGTTCACCTCCTCATTCCGTCTCTCTTTCTCACTGAGGGAGGATCGCTCTTCCGGCTCTTGCTCCACTTCGATCTCTGGCCCCACACGGGCAGAGGCTACCTCCTGGCTGGCTTCATTAGCCACCTGCCCCACCTCTGCCTCTGGTTCTGGTTCTGGTTCTGCCTCTGGTGCAGGTGCAGGATCCCTGGTGCTCGCTGGAGGGAACAACAAGGGAGATCACCATCACAATAGGAATTTCTTGGGTGTGTCAAGAATGGAGGCGAGGTTGATGCCTCTGTGCTGTTGTGGTAGGCAGGACTCTACAGATAACCCCAAGAGTCCGGTCCTCTATTCAATCAGACACAAGTCTGGGCACTGCTGGGAAGGCACTGTACAGCTGACCTTCGAGTCTCAATTCAGTTGATCTTAAAATACGGAGAGTATCCAGGTGGGCCTGGCCCAATCTGGTGAACCTTTTAAAAGCAGAGTGTTTTCTGATTAGCAGCAGAAAAGGAAGAAATTAGAAGCAGGAGAAGGATTTGACATGGCTCTGCTGGCTTTAAAAATGGAGAGGCCTTGTGACAAGGAATGTAGGCAACCTCTAAAAAGCTGAGAGGGACTTCTGACTAACAGATAACAAGGGACAGGCACTTCGCTCTTGCAAGCAGAAGAAACTGAATTCTGCCAACCACCTGAAGAACTGGATGGAGGTGGATTCTTCTCAGGACCTCCTGATAAGAGCCCAGTCAGCACAACCTTGATCATGGCCATGAGATACTGAGAGCCAAGAACACAGCCGAGCTATGCTAGACTTCTGACCTATGGACACGGTGAGATAATAAATGAGTGCCCTTGGGAACCGCCATCTTTGTACTAATTTGTTACACACCCATAGAAAACTAGTACATGATCCTTTTGCCTCTTCAGGGAAAGAGGAAAAGAAATCCATGGTGGTCAAGCTGACAAGCAAGTAGCAGCTGGATGGTTTATCAGTGACTACACCAGCGGGGCCTGTCACACTTCGTTTGTATTACATTTGCTCGTAGTGAAAAGTTACCTCACCATTTGAAAGCTGTATAGAAGAATCCCTCATGGGCACAGAACTATTTGTAACTCTATCAAGACTAGAGACTTGATGCGTGTACCAAGGTAAAAATGCTCAGGATCTTGTGTGTGTGTCATCCTCTAGGGAGCATGGAATGGCACAGCGTGGCTTTGGATGTTTTTGCTGAGTGAATTTCTCAGCTGTGAGCATTTAATATAAATGGGTAGCAAAATGATTGAGAATATAAAAAAAGTTTTAGCCAACTGCCAGATGTGAAGGCCAAAGAAGTATGGGTCACCTCTGAGGGTCTGACTCTCAGGGCTGGGCAAAGGCACATGGCTGGAATCCTGGTAGCGTGGCCCAAGGTGGACACTATTGAAAGCAATGTAGAATTTCTGTCAATCTGCACGTGGCGGGGGCCGTGAGAGAACTGCCCAGGCCCCTAAGAACATGCGGACCGGGTAGCTCTCTGTGGAGGCGTACTGCTGGCTCAGGTGAGTGGGGGCAGCGAGCAGTGGGGGCTGTGCAAGAGGCCTCCCAGGAGGCCAAGCAGTGGCATTACTGTAGGAGAGGAAAGCTCAGGCCTCCCTGGGCACAGGCCCCAGCTGCCCTCTGCTTCCCAGCAAGAAGTCACACTGCCAGGACTCACCGCTCATCTGTTCTCAGGCTGCCTTCCCCTGAGAATGCGCCAGGGAATATAGGAAGGGGCAGGCAGTGGAAGGATGAAACCCCAGCCTCTCTGCCTCTCCTTCTGTCCTTGGGTAACTTGCAACCACCACAGGGAAGCAATACTCCTTCGTAGGAAAGCCCTCCTGCCCGTCCAGTGTCCTTTAGGCAGGAACGGGTATAGAGGTGGAGGGCCTCTCCCTTCTGCCTGCTCATGGCTTGATGACCATCTAGTACATCTTCTGCTCAGGACTCTGGCATAATACAGGAGCCTGCTTTCCTGGGAGACTGGAGGAAGGGAGACCCAGGCAGCAGAGGCCCCTGCTGTCTACTGGCTGTCCCTGCTGGGTGTCCCCAAGAGAGATGGTTACAGGAACTAGTGATACAATAGCAAAGTTTCTGGGCAGAGATGAGCTGGCTGGCAGTAACAGGAGGACACCAAACTGTGTGACCGTGTGAGCCCACGTGCCTAAGAATGAATATGCCAGGCACTTTTCCTTAAAAGTAGAAACAGGGCTGGTACAGGGAAAGAGTCAACACGCCTTTGAGAAAAATTCCCTGTGCTGTTGAAGGAACTTTTATGGTAATTTCCTTTTCACCTAATAATAGCAAAGAGCTACAAAGCCCTATCCATTTACAAGCGAGGCAAAAGCTTAGTTTTAGCAATCGCGGTGCCATCATTTGGTTGACAGAAAGCCTATGTTCTTGCACATATTAACTTCAGAATAGCCACATCAAAACAAAAATGTGTTTCCAACATGCATTTGCGTTTTAATTGGTGAGCATATGGAGCAGATGGGTGAGGGTGCCACTGTGTGGCTTTATCATTGACAAGGAGGTGGGCACAGCTAGTTTCCATAAACCTGCATCTACTCACATCCCTGGGATCCTGGGCAGACAAAGTACAAGGAAGCCAGGATTTGATGGTTGCTGGACTCCAGCCTACACGCACTCCACTATCATGTCTCCTTCCACTTAAGCAGTGACTCTGCCCCTGATTAAATAGCCAGTGGCTGGGATAGGTGTGGTAATGGACATGCAAGCACTAGAAAACCGCACACTCTTGGGGATAAATAGTACAATTTCATCCCCATATGCTAGGGCCTAACTTCAAGGAGTCAGACATTTATATGTGTGATCTGACTACTGGGTTGGTTTTGCTTTACGGCTAGGGAGGTCGTTTTCCAAATCTGATCAGAACGCAAAGTAAGCATCCACAAGGTTTGACTACAAATTTGGGGCATGTGAGGTTGTCCTAATGATGAACAAATTCAATAATATCCACATATATTCAAGCCAAGCAAAACCACCAAAGATGGAGAATGAAGGTGACAGAGAGAGCCAACACTTAGTGGATCATCTCTGACAACTTTTGTGCATATCAGTTAACACGTGGGTCACTGACATAACACACAGCCCTGCCTTCAGAGGGCTCACTACATGGCTAGGGACACAGGACATAAACATCTCTCAATAGATCATGGCGGTGTGTGGCCAGGCACCCAAGTAAGGGCACTGGATAACAAGTGACAGGAGTCCCTGGAAGGAGAAGCCAGGATCCACCGAGGAACCCTACTGAAGATGCATTAATCAAACACACGAACAAGGGATAAGGACTCAGCTTCCTCTCCTGTCTGAGAGGCCCCAGCACGGTTCTGGGCCAGCATCTACTCAGAGTTCTCGCTGATACCCAGGAAGCACCCTGAGACTGCACACTGAATTCCAGAACATTTCTGCTTCCCTTTCCTATTGTCTTTCATCAGAACCTCTCTCATCAACCCCACTCTCCCGCCACAAACACACACACACACTCACACACATACTTCCCCAAGTCAGCTGGCTGCTCTCTGCACAGACACAGAGTAAAGTATTAACCTACACTCACTGTGTCCCCAGCACACAGGAGGTACTGTTAGTATATTAGTCTACAGCAGGGGTGTCAAACTGGCAGCCCTCCGGCCGCATGTGGCCCCCGAGGTAATTTTTTGTGGCCCATGATGCTCTGAAATAAAATGAAAATGGAAAAAATGGTTATGAAGAAAATAGCGCTTAGGGGAGATCGAGGCAATACCGTACACACAACTCCCTCGTTAACCCTTTAACTACTGAAGACGAGTATACACGTGGCCCAGTGCCTTTCCTGGGGGCCTGTGGGCGTGTATAAACACGCTGACTCAGTTCCGGCCACGTTTGTAAATGTGATGTGGCCCGTGTGAATCTTGCCTGTTGCACCAAAAGGCCTGCGTTTTAATTGAGTTTGACACCCCTGGTCTACAGGAAAAGTCCTAAAGAGAGCTATGCTATTTGCCAACACCGCGAAAGGTCCCAGTACTTAATGAGCCTTTCTCTGGTCCAACAATAGTGCTGGTGGTGAGAGGGACAGTGACACACCAGATAGATCTGGCTCTTATTGTCATGGAGGTTACAGAGGAGCAAAGTGATCCTATACTTCCTGCCATGGCCTCTTCCTGGCAAAGGTGCATGAACTCTACCACCAATGAACACAGGGAAATCCCAGCCCTCAGTTCCTACCAGACCCAATTAAAAAGTATTTCTAAATGTGATGGCTATTCTAAGAGCAAAAGCGAGGTGCCCTGGAAGGTATGGTAAGGGTCTTTGGAAAGCCTGAGAAGGGATATGCAAGGGGGACCCCCCCAAAAGGAATTTAATTGTAAAAAATAGAGTATTTATTCTTACATGTTTAAACTTCAGTCACTTTCAAAGAACTCTCCATTTGATGCAATACACCTCTCCAAGCCACTTTTTCCCACTGCTCAAAACAGTTTTTGAACTCGTCAATTTTGATGCTTTTTCATGCTTCAGTTCTGTAGTTTTTTGTTTCACCTCTTCTACACCAGCAGAAAGTTTCCCTTTGAGAACTTTTTTCACAAAGAAAAGTCGCTTGGGGTGAGATTGTGTAAACAGGGAGGGTGGGGCATGGGGGTCATGTCGTTTTGGGCCAAAAACTGCTGAGCACTCTGTGTGGTGTGAGCAGGTACACTGACGCCACACATTGTTCATGTAAATCGCCCATCATGAAATAGGCAAATGCATTGAAAGAGTCTCCAAAAACCATTCACTGAAGCCTCACGCAGCCTCGCACAATGACTCCGGCTGGTACACTGATGCAGATGGGTCCCCTGAAACACTCACCTAGTGGGGGAAGCCTGCACTATAGAAGATCATTCTGTTGTTTTTGCTTGTTTGTTTGTTTTCTCTGGGTCCCCCCTCGTACTTAAACAACATTTAAGGAGTTAAAAAGAGGTAAGTAGACCTGTGACCATTCTGGGCAGAGGGAAGAGCATGAGCAGAGAGCGGGAGCACAGGGCATGCTGGAGGGGAACTCAAGGCATCCAGCATCAAGAGTGAGGGCAGCCGGCCTTGGAAGGCGAGGTGAGAACCCAGGCAGGAATGGCTCCTTCAGGTAGAGACAGGCCACATGCCATTCTCCTGGAGAGGAGCCCCTGACAGTCCCTGCACCACAGTCAAACCACACTTCCTACTGGAACGGCTGAGGCACGCCTGTAGCTACAAGTGCAGCTCCCAGCCTGTGTGGCGCAAACAAACCAGGAGGCCAACCCTGCACACGAGGAGGCTGAGGAGGAGATGAAGGCCTGTCTGTGGAGCTCAAGAGAAGACAAATGAAACAGCCCCGCTAGGCAGACACATGGGCAAGTGACTGAGATTCTGGGCAGTGGGAAGAAGTTCTCCACCCCAGAGTTCTGCTGGGGGAGGGGTGGTGTGAGTGGTGGGGGAGCAGGGGGTGGCACAGGCCCGCTGGCTCTCATCGAGGCACTACACAGGATCCATCTACTAAATCATCACCATCTGTCCAGTGAGAGGTTCTACTGCCCTCAGAAAGCTGAGTGGGAGGGAACGCTAAAGGCACAGGCCCAGGTGTCAGTAGGAAGGGACAAAGCTCCCACTGCCAAGCACACACCTCTGAGGACCCCACAACCCGGTTTGCAAGTGAGGCTCAGTAGTGGCTCTGTGACAACCTGAACTTGCAAGTAGGAAGCTATCCGGGCTCCCCACACTCGTCCATAAGCACTGCCCCTGTCAATCACTCCAGATGGAGCAGTGACACAGAGAGCTGACTGCATCCCTGGGGTGGGCCGAGCAGGGGGCAGGCTGTGAGGGTGTGGGCCAGGTACCCAGCAGCCCTGCTTCCCGTGGTGGGGGGGAGTTTGGAATCAAAAGGAGGACATGGCCAGAAATACCTGGCAACATAAAAGACGCCCCGAACTAGGATCTGTCTTTCTGGACCATGTCCTGAGAGAGCAGACTGATGGGATCTGGGCATTGCCAGAAAGCGCTTAGCAAAGGCCAGAAAAATGTATTTGGCCAGAATCTGCCCTGACCTGATTCAGAGGGCTCTAAACTAAATTTTACGGTCAGAGCGTGGGGAAGAAGTCTAAAAGCAGGAGAAAAAAATCAAAATTAAACTACATAAAGGGACAGGATGATGGGTACTTTTTATAATGTGGAAAACTAGTAGGAAGGAAGAGGTTCATAGCATATTCAGAAGGACATAAGTAATTTGTTGTTGCCATTCTGTAGGGAAGGACCCATGACTGGAGCACAGCCACTAAGGGGAATTCTTTATCATGTCTGTTTCCTTTAAAACAGACATGACAGGAGAGAGGCGTTGGGAAGCCAGAATAGAAAGCCATCAATACAAGAAGCACAGAGAAAACTTAAGTCATTTTGTTGAGAGAATATAAAAGGGTGCCCAGCCAGATGATGGGGTACTTCCCTCATGCAGCTTATGGACTGAGAGAGGTCAGGAAAGGGCAGGCCTGGTGGACTTCAGCCAGCTCACCTCGTTCCATGTCAGCTGGGGCACACATTGCCTCGTACTAGCTAGCACTCTTTATCCCTCCAAAAGCCCAGCCCCAACGCATCCAGTCTCGAAAATCTCTCCAGACATCAGGCCTTGCTTGGCCTTAACATGAGGTAGAGATAAAAGTTATTAATCGTATGTATTGAATACCTTCTATCTAATGGTGCACTTCTAGGCACCATATTCACATCACTCTATTTATCTCAAACCAACAGTATGAAGACTCGAGTCCCCATGTGAGAACTGAGGAAACATGTTCAGAGAGGTTACGTGACGTGTCCAAGGCTACACAGTGGGCTGGATACTCTGAGATAGCTCCTGCAGACCCTTTTTCTGTTCTGCTCCAAACCCTGGGAGGCTGGCCTTGATAGAGAGCATCTCCTGTGTTCACGTTCTCTCACTCTCAGATAAGTCTGCCCCCGGAGGGGACCAGCAAAGGTGGGCAGGAGAAGCTGCCCCTGCTCTCTCCATGGCGGGCCAGAGGCTGTCCGGCCACTGTTTCTGTACTGTGGGCTCCCTCCCAAGGCTACAGACATCTTTCCAAGTCCAAGCCCCTCACCACGTTCCCCCAGGCTTGGAGGAGGGCACAGTGCGGACAGTTCCCCATCACTGCTGTCTCCGGGTGCTCCCCACCCTGTCTGGTGCTCCTGTGATGCTCTCCACACCTTTGCAAGCAGTGCCTTCACTGAGCGACCCCCAGACACCTTCTGTGCATGCGCCATCTCCTTCCAAAAGGACTCCCTGACAAAGAGAGCCAATGCCAACAGAGTTGGGATTTGAAACTCAATAGGCCTAACTGAAAAGCTTGGGCTGTTAATCACACATATTAAACTGTGCGATGGGTGACTTAAGCCTCACAGGAGAAGTATACTATAATCACTCTTTTAGAAAATAAAAAAGTATGGTGGGTGCGAAGGTTCCAGTTCTGCTTTCATCAACGTCCCTGACAGCTGAGTCCAGAGAGTCCGATCAGAATCTCTTGTCATGCAACTTTTCTTTGAAGAGATAAATTGCTGGTAGAAAGATTTGAACTTAATAAGTCTTTGGGTGGCTTCAATTGATTTCAATTTGTGATGCTGTCTCAGTGACTTTGCCAAGACTTGGCTTTCTGGCAGGTCTTATGAAACAGAGGGTCGGGCCAGCCAGTTCTGTAATAGTTGCTCCAAACTGTGTAGATTCCAGGGACCTCCCTAGTTCATAGCTAATAACTAACACCATCAACTTTAAACTTGCGGTTGAATCATATAAATGTAAAAAAGGTCCCAAGAGAAAAAGTTCAGAACTTTGAAAATTCTTTAGACTTTGCCTTTGGTGTTGAGCCAGTTCTTGCTAAGTTGTTCACTCAGATTCACTCTAGAGAAGGGTTTCTCAGCCTTGATACAGTGGGTATTTGAGATTGGATAATTCTTTGTGTGGGAGGATGACCCATTAACTATAGGCTGTTTAGCAGCATTCTTGGGCTTCTACCCTATACAGGTTAATACCACCTCCTCTCCAGTAACAACCAAAAACATCTCTAGACACTGCCAAATGTCCCCTGGAAGGTGAGGGGTTGGGAATCGCACCTGGTTGACATTCACTGCTCTAAGGGAACAGTTTGATTAGGATGGGCACAAACTCAATTTACTCGGGCTTTACAAAAGAAACACTTTATCACCTAAAAAATACTGATTCATCAGTTTAATGGAGTTGTATGCCTTCAAAATTAAGCCCAGTTTTGTTCTCAAAATTCAGAGTTAGATTATCTAAGCAAGTTGTGGCCGAAGTCACCTGTTAGGATGAAAACCATAAGTGGTCAATATCACCTTCAGAAGTCTTTTTGGAACTTTATGCCACTTTATAGATCTCACACCTACCCTCATAGTTTCAACAATCAAGGTTTTCATTAAGCTTCCATGGAAAGCTATAAGAAATACTGGGCTTGTAGTCATCAGCCATATTATCACCAAATACAAATCCTCAAACTCTAAAATCACATGTGATGCAGCAGCTCATTCATACCATAAGAGGCACATGAGAGTCAGGAATGGCTCAAGACAAAAACAGATCTGCGGCCCTCATGTTACGCTTATATGGGGACATACACCTGAGGTGAATACTGAGCAAGATTACAAATATTACTTAAAGTATAATTTCCACTCCCCACTTTTGTCTCTCAGATTATGCTTCTGATTGAGTTCACTGGTTAAACATGTATATGACACAGCTCCTCATATAGGACAAAAAAGAAGCCAGTTTTAGGTCTAATTATTTTAATACTGATTACCACATAGATTCTATTCCATACTATAAACAGAAAATGAAAAGCAATTTAATGTGATTGTATCATTTATTGCTCTTTCATTATCTTGAACTCAAGTCATGTGCATAACCACAAAAATCAGCCACCAATAGGAAGACTTCCTTTGAGCTTTTAAAATTCTCCTTCTAAAGTCAGATAGACAGGCCTTATCTTGGCTCAGAGTCAGATAGGATTGACTCCAATATTTATTTATCTTTCTTGCCCAGGGCTGGTGGAACTCCTGGGTTAACTACATGCCCATTTTAAAAATAAGAACAAATAGGAAGACAGCCTTTCCTCAATGATGAAGACATTGTCTAATTCCAAACTGGCAATGCATTTTATAGGACCTCTACTGTTTACAGATCCTACACAGAAACATCAATGACATAAAAAAAAAACAAAAACGAAAGAAAGAAAGCTATTTTGAAAGGAATGCACTAGCATTAAAATGGATAGTCCTGAATAATATCAAATAGAAAATAAATTGATTGAACTTGAGTTTTGTTTTTGTTTGTTTTTTCTAACATTTTTATTCAGGCTGAGTAAGATACGGTTACTCTTAATTGGATGTTCTAGTGTGATTAATAGCAACCTCATTCATTCCATAAATATTTATTGAGACTTCTCATGGGCCAGGTACTGTGCTAGGCACAAAGAAGCCAGATATGAACAAATGCTTTCATAAAAATATTTGTCAAGCTACAGTAGCTTCTTAAGTCATAGCCAATAGATATTATAAAATCAAAACTAATATTGGGGAAGCTAGGATGGCTCAGCAGGTTAAGTAGTCACTTTGCAGCCCTGGGGTCAGAATATCGAATACTGGCCCTCGCCCATGTAGACACATATGCTGAACTAGGGTGTGGCCCCAGTTTGGTTCTTGCCAGGGCGAACTTCCCATGTGAGAGGTACCCAGTTCAGCCCCCAGCTCACAAGGGCATGCCTCCTATGTGGGAGGCCCCTGGTCCGATTTCCACCCTGTGTGGCCCCCGGCCCACCTGGCCCCCTGCCCACCTGTGTGGAATGAAATTATGTCAAAAAGTGATGATGTACAACTACAGAGACTTCTCTGGGCCTTCCCCCTTCTCTCTGTGTCTGCCTCTGTCTCTGTCAAAAACAATAAAATAAAGCTTAAAAATAACTAATATCAAAGGAAATATTAGCTCTTCCTACCAGTAGAGCATGACCAAGCCTAAGCAGAACCAGCTGACCTAAAACTGGAGTACCACTAGAAATCCTACTTTTAAATTCTCATCCCCAAACATTGGCCCTTCCTCACTTACATCTAGTCACTAATAGATGTGGTTTTCCACTTAGTAACTCAGTTTATCTGCACTTGTTAGCAAATTCATACACCAAGAAATGGAGGAAAAAATCAGTTAAAATAAGAGGTATTTTAAAAGGCAGTTGAATAAATATCTTAACTATGAATTTGTCAAGAATCATCTTCTAAATTTTTTCTTATCTTTTACAGTTCGATTCTCAGAAAGAAATGGCCCACATATATTATTTCAACTCTCTGTAAAAGTTCCCTGTCTACATTAGGCCACCATCATTTCTTCAGTTTTTATAGAGTGGCCTGTATAGTCAACGATGTGTCCTCTATCATGGCCTATGTAATAAGTATCTGGGCCCAGGGGAACTAGCTATCTTTGTAGATTGTGTCTGCTTTCTTTATTCATGTTGCCTATTCAATCCTTGGCTCATAAACATTTACTAACTCTTACTCTGCTCCAGTATTGGAAGGCAGCAAGGGCAAGTGGGGCATGGGAACCATTGAATACACAGTGAGATAAGCCTTGTATCTCAGGTATGCACAAGCTGAAGGTGAGCACAGAAGAGGAATCGAAGGAGGATTCAGAGAAGAGATGCTTTAACTAGATGAAGGAGGGCAATTATTACAAGAGGGCAGTGGAGCCCAGAGGCATGCCCGAGAGAACATGGCACCTTTCAGGTACAGATAGCAGTTTGGTGCTTATGGAACATAACATGGGGGGTGGCTGTGGTGGTAAAAGACTGATTAGGGGACTCGATAACCAAGAGTCTTGAGTGCCACATAGTGTCTTAACTTTATGTTGTAGATCAGAGGTCTCCAAACTTTTCAGCCCGGGGCCACATTAACTATCAAACAGCAGTTTGGGGGCCGGCTACACGCTTGAGGTCCAAATAAAAAAGAATCAAAACATAGATGTTGTTTTTAATTATTTATTTAATATTATTTTATTCAGATAAAAAGGTCTCCATGGGCCAGATGAGAGGGCCTCGCGGGCCGCATCCAGCCCGCGGCTATAGTTTGGAGACCCCTGTAATGTAGATAATAGAGAGCCACTGGAAGATTTTAAGAAAAGGTATAGATATGAATGTTTTTTTCTTGGGTTGCTAAGAACTTGAAAGATATGAGATTAGAACAAAAGCAGAGATGGCTAAGACATTGGTGCTGGGGAGACAGGGAAGAGGGCTGATTTGAGAGAAAGGGGCACACAAACACTTAGTGATTGACTTGCACATAGGGGTGAGCATAGAGAGAAGTCACAAATTATATGTGTATTTCCAGCTTAAACGACTGGCCAAGAGAGATGGTCTTAACCAGACGAGGACTAGAAGGTACAAGCAGGTTTGAGGGTAACGGGTTTTACGGGTAAGAGATAAATGACAACTCCCATCTAAACACTCCTGACTGGTACCTAGCTAATCTGAAGTGTGTGAGGAGCATTCAAATGGTGATGTCCAAAGAGGGTGGCTACACACATCCTGAGCTCAAAAAGGCCAAGGCTGGAGATGCAGACCGAGCAGTTGTCAGCACAGGATAGGTAGTTAAGAATCACAGGCGATGATGCAAGGGCCCAGCCAGGGGGTGTGGCGTGAAAAGAGAGGGTTGCTAGAGAAGGTGCCTTGGAAAAACCTGACACTTAGGGACACGTAGAAAAGAGAGTAAGTGGACTGAGACAAAATGATGAGAAAACAATGATGAGAAATGCAGAAGACATAAAAGCCAACTGATGCATTGAGTCAGAAGAGACAGAAGTATCCAGAGCTACTGGACCTAGAAAGTCACCAAAAAGCTACTGGAACTTCCTGATGTAGCTAGGGAAGGCAGCTTTCTCAGAGGGTCCAGCTTCATAAGGCACTAAAGATTCACGCCATGTTCAGAGACAGAGAAGATGCATTCCTGGGTCACTGAACCCAGAGGTTATCTTAAAAAAGCATACCATTAGGACCGGAAAACTCGTGTGTGGTTACCTTACCATACTGCAAGCAGTGTATCATTTTGTACAAATACCATATGGGATTAGTGAGAAAAAGTCAGGGGTGGTGGTGGGTGGCAGGGGTGCTGGAGGGAAAAGAGGAATGGTGGCGATGGCAGAGTGGTGATTCAGACCCTACCACAGATAAGAATACTAGAAGAAACCAGAGATCCTCTTTGCTATTTTTCAGACTCTGTCATTGACTCTGGGAATTCAAAGTACCACACTGATTGAAGAATGCTCATCGTGCCTACCTGTGGAGTCCTCCTGACTGCCTGGAAGCATTTACCCAAGGCTCCTACTTGGGCTGAAAGGCACTGATGTCTTTCCAGGGTCCCTGTTAACCCTTCTAGATGCAGACAAGCTCAATCACCCCCTGTGCCTTCTTCAGACTGGGTCTTGCAGCTCCTGATCCTTTCTTTAAGTCAAAATCTTTTTGTTTGTTTGTTTGTTTTTTGTTTTGTTTATATTAAACAGATTTTAAGATGCAAGTTTGATGGTAAAAGTTGGTTCCAAACTCTCACAAGCCAGTGCTTGGAAACTATTCTCCATGGGTCTCTTGTGTTCTGCATTCTTACAAGCAGAGGCACTGGTAGAGTTCGTTCTGTCTTTCTAAGGATGTGTGCAGAGCAAACAGCCTTGGGAGACTGAGATAGTATCTTCCTCCAGAGCAAAGCACTAGTTGATTTATTGTCCCCTGTGATAACGTCTTTCTCTGGGACCAGGGAAGACATGCTTACTGCCCACTATAAAAGATCTGGGGTTCCTAAGCTCAGGATTTCTTTGTGTGTGTGTGTGCAGGTATCATTTGGGTCTATTCATATCACCTTATGGAAATTGGGGCTTAGAGAAACAGCACAAATGTGGATACTCTGGCTACTACTATTGCTATAAGTAATGAAGTCTCTGAGCCGGGAGATTCAGGTCTTCTGCCAACATCCATCAAATAGTGGCAGCTTACAAGTAGGGTAAAGTCTCATATCCTTCACAGAGATTAATACCTAATTGCTATCTGTGAAACTGTCCTGTTGACCACATAATGCCCTTCCATAAGTTCCTTCTCACTGCCATTGTGCACTGTCTTTACTTAGGTATACTTAAGTAAGATTTACACTTTGTCCATGTCAAAAGGATTCAAGATTAACACTTTACAATATGGTACAAGAAAACTCACTGCAAGCAACTAACATTCTCCATGGGAGGAAAAAAGGGAAAGGTTTGCCTTTTTCCATTTTTAGAGACAGCGAAATGGCAAGGCAGAAAAACCCACGGATTTGCAAAGGCTCTCAGAAAAGCTCCGCAGCAGGTGCAGCAAGCAGGGCCCTGTCCCTGGGTTTAGTTCCTGAGAGATTGTGTTTAATGAACCAAATGGCATCAAGGAGCAGCAGTCAGGTGAGATTGGGGGAGGTGGGGTGGCCCTGAATCACAGAACCACAAGGAAGCTAGTTTCTTGCCAATTCATGAAATACTGGACTGGAGGTGTCCAAAAGCTTTATGCAAGGGAACCAGCATGCATTCAGCTGATGACTGATGGCACTATTGCTACTGTGCCAACCAGAAGTAGGATACCAGATGCTTCTGGTTTCTGACATGTGGATTAGGTCAACTGGGAGAGTTTCTACCTGAAGGACACTCAAAACACGTCAGACAATGAAGGTGACGAAGATGCTCAGTCCATGACTGGTCATCACAGTTGACAACAGTCAGGATGATGAATGACGTCTACTTGGAAAATGATTATTCACTTAGGCAAACTGAATGTTTCATGATATAACTATCATGTTTATATTTTATATGTTTATATTTTATGTGCAGGTGTGAGGATCAGGCAGCTAGAGGAATTGTCATGTTTGCCTGTACTTCAAATGCTTGAATCTCTGACAGGAAATATCAGTATACCATGTCAACAACTTCGCTGTAATGCCTCCAGGTGAACCAGGGTAAGTACGCTGTGGCCATATAAGACATGCTGTGTATCGCTAGGCCAAACAATAGAGTATTTGGAAATAGCTGAGAGTTCAATTAGAGGCTGAAAAAAAATGTCACTGTTGAACATATGCATATTTTTCCCTGACATAAAGTTAATATAGTGTGATAAAATTTTCAAATGGATCTCTCCAGTATTATTTCTGTGTGCAATATAGAGTATCCAACTAAAAAAAAATAATAATAATCCAGGCATTGTGTGTGCTTTCATGACATTAGTGGGTAAAGGATATTTGCAGGGGGTGCCAGGATAGCTCAGGGATTGAGCACTTGCCTCACCATTGTGAGTTCTGGGGTTCGAGTCCTGGGCCCAGCATGTGCAAACCCATATGCTGAACTATGGTGCAACTGGTAACTGCTGAGATGGTGCAGCTGCGACAGTTCTCACCTACGTGGGAGGTCCCTGGTTCAGTTCCTGCCCCGTGTAGCCCCACATCCACTGGTGTGGAATGAAACCATGTCACAACTAATGATGTACAACTATGGAGACTGCTCTGGACCCTCCCACCTTCTCTCTCTCTCTCTCTCTCTCTCTCTCTCTCTCTCTCTCCGACTCTCAAAAATGATACAACAAATCTTTAAAAAAATAAAAAATATATTGGCAAACTTCTCACAGCAGCTTCCTTCTACTGGGAAAGGCCATCCCTCTCTATTCAGCCTCTGGAGGGACTTGGGTGTGTGAACCAGGGAGCAAGGGAGGAAGCCAATTCTAGTTTCCAGGGAAGGTGGTGCAACCCTGGGACCCCCCGCAGGAACCATGTCAACACCAGGTTTTCAGATGAGTGGTTCTCTCCCTTTGTTTCCACGAAGTAGGTTATCTAAATTTGATACCCACTGGGAACGTAGGTTGCCTTGCTATATTATCATCACTTGTGGGTACATAGATGTTTGTTTGTTTTTTTAATTCTCAGAGTAACTACTTTAAGAGTCATCTTAAAGAACTCTTCTCAATAAGAACACTAGACCTTTTTCTCTGGTTTGTGAGAATAATTTGTTTGTTTCCAATGTCATCTGTGAATTGCTTAAAATAACAGGAAATAAACATATCAGGCAGATATTCTGGTCAATAGCATTAGGGCTCAGTGGAAATAAGGAAATGATAATTAAAGCAATGGGGGAAGAAATAGGCCCTTCCATGTTTACCTAAATTGGGGCTGATTGTCTCCATTAATTATAGCACAGTGCAAATGAAAACACATGTATGTGCTTGTTCCTTACTCGGGCCTGGTAGGTTTGCACAGAGGAAAAATACTCAGAGTATCATCCCTAAACCCAGGCAGTATTGGGACAAACATTTGTCATGAGCTGCAAGAGGGACAGACGGAAAAATAATTCAAGCACACGCTGAGTTGATGGTGGGGGTACTGGCATTCCAAAGTTATAGCAGGTTTAACTGGGAAAGTTGTTTGGCTGAAAGATCTCACTAGATGGCACATAATGCTGTGGGTATTTTACCATTAGCCCTCTCTTTTCAAATGTATTTTGTAAAAGAAAAGCTAAAGGAGTTTTTCATGTTTTCATGTCTTCTGCTATTAAAAGTTCTCCAGAATCTGAGTAAGGAATTTTAACAATAGAATCCATAAAGTGACCTTTAATCCTGAGGTTTATAGAATTGAATAACATATCTATTTGCTTTTTCCTTTTTTGTCAATGTAACACTGCAATTTAGGTCACAATTTTGCAGATACTGGGAGAAGATGTGGCGCTCATGTGCACAGTACCACGAATACTGTGAAGTCACCATGCCCTGAGAAATGGCTCAGTTGGGAGTCAACACACTGGGCTACCCTCCTAGCACGGTGCCAACAAGATCTGATGCAGAGCTCGTTATCTATGTGAGTCGCAGCAAAATATGGCTCTCTAGTGTCCTCCCTGCTCACTCAGGTGCACGACAGAAATGTGAAGTGGATTACTGTCACATGATTCCACGAGGAGAGAGAAAGAATAAAATGCCATGTAATGCCAGGTGTTTGGTGCGGGACAAACATGTGGATGGGGGGTTATATTTTTTTATTCTTCCTCCAGATGTTAGGGATAAGCAAAAAATTACTTGGAGCATTAGAAAATGGAACCTGGGGGGAATATTGGCTATTAATCGGAGACGAGCAGAACATTTCCACCAACAATAACGAACAAGGTTGAGGGAAACCTTTCTGTGATACCAACTTTGTGTTTCTGTCTTAAGGGCAAAGGCCCCCACATCAAAAAGAAACCTCAGTAACTCTTCCTGAAATCATCCTTTTAACAGCATTTCTTCTCATACACTTATAATTTCCAAAGTGTAATTCAGTTACATACTAGAATAAACATGTTAGAAGGCTGGTTTCAACTGGCTTGGAAGAGAATTTCTTAACATGCGATGGAAGCTCTCAATCCACAAGAGCCACTGCTGTTTGGTTTTATTTTTTTCTTTTCTTTCTTTTTCTTTCAGCAAAAAGCAGACATACAATCCGACTTTATTAATTTGTAACTATGTCTAAATTCAAGTTTAGTATTGTTTTTTTCAGCTGCAAAGATCGCTTTTTGTGTGATTTCAGCCAAACATTTGCTCAATTAATCCCTCTCTGTAGAGAAACATGACATTTGCTATTTACCTTTCTGAAAACACTGAAATACCTTTTTTCTCCAAATGCATATTGTGTGTATGCAAAATAAGTGTTTTCTGTGCTCCTATTGAAGTTTAAAAATGTTCTTTTTAATTGGTTACAATGGCCTCAAGTTTGACTGTGATTGGACAAAATATTTGAGGAGCTATCTTTTTGACACAAACACCAAGTCGATTAAAAATTTGTGGACAAAATATATTCATAGATACTGACAAAATTCCCTCTTAGCTTGGGGCCCCTGTGTATTTCACAGTTTAGACAACCATTCTGTAAACTTCTTAGAGTTAAAAACCCCAAGACTAAGTGCTGAACCCCTTTGCTGGGGAATATTTTTTTTATTGTCTCTGGAAATACCACCATAGAGATAGAGCAGTGATATCAGGCAGGGTTTGGAAAACCCAGAGCTGTTATAGAACCGTCTTCCCCCCGCCCCTGATTCTCAGAGTCTCAATATTTTTAGACCAACAGTACTTATCTATGAATGAGCCATCTGCCTAGGACAATCTTGCAGGCGCAGGGACCAGGAGAAACTGGCCACAATGGGAAGCTACAGTGGAGCCAGCCTGCTCCTGCAGAATGAGCCCCAAGGCTCAGAGAGCCAGCAAACAACTGCACAGACAAGACTGTTCTGTTACATCCAGTTCTGCCGAGGTCATGGAGTCAGGCCTTGTTTAAATTAAACGTTGCACCATGTTTAGTCAACCCTCCTAGGGTTAAAAGTTTAGTGTCTCTGTTGTCTTCTGTTGGCTAAGTCTATATCAGGCGGTAAGCTCTAACACTTGATTAAACCAAACAGTGCTGCACAGTTAACCAACACACACTGTGTAGGCGCCTATGCCCAAGAACCATCCTCTCTGTTAACGTGAAAGAAAACAAACCCGCAACGTGCAGAGCAATCAGGAAAACAGCTGATGCTCCAAGGCTGCAATGTACAAGATCACTGTTTTTCTCCAAATAAAGCTAAGGTGACAAGGAATTTTTCCAGGGAGAGACTGTCTGTCTATGCATGAGCACCTCCGCCCACACCACCAGCCAGTAATCTTTACTATTTTCATTTTTTTCTTCTTCAACATTTCACTCCTGTTTTCCCTGGGTCCACATATTTCCTTGCTTGCATTGATAATTTTGTTCTCCAACAGTTTAATTCAAACCAGACCAACATTTCATAGGGTCAAGAACATTTCAAAGTGGCCACTTTATGGGGCATATCCAACACATAAATAATATCCAAATTATAGAGTACTATGTTAAAACCCTGTGATTTAGGTTTAAATGTCACAGTAACTCTTATTTTTAGTACTCTCCTTTTTCAATGACCATACACTGACAGTATTTACAAACAATTTTGTTTTAATATAAGTGGCTCAGAACATAATCTATTTTATTTGTGGCAGAAGGTTATAGTCACACACACACCCCACCCCACCGCACCCCCCAAGCTTGTTTGCCTTGCCGTATTAGTTTGCAGGTAGGAATGGTTACTACTTCCCAGAAAGCCTGTCTGGTGCTAATAAACCCATCAGTTTTCCCTCTCCTCTCCCAGCACTCACCTTGGGAATGCTGAGGTGTTCCCAGGGAGGAAGATGCTCCTGTGAGAACCTCTTGTGAGTCTAGAGATGAAGGATTAGGGCTCAGTGGGGCAGGGGAGGCAGGGGCTGCCGGCGAGGTCAAGTCCAAGGAGAGGTCAGCTCTGCCCCGGCTTGCACTCCGGCTCCTCAGTTCCTTCTCGTGCGCTTCAGCTGCCAACTGCTCCAAGTATTTGTATCTGAAAGTTAAATTCCAAAGGGTTTCCGTAAAAAGAAAGAGGAGCCGGTTGCTGATGCTTGTTTATGGACGAAACACCTGCAGAGTAAGCTGGTTTCCTGATGCGCACAGCACAGTGCAGGGCTGGCTGGAGGGCCAGTCTGCCAGATACACCCAGCGACGCCAAGATGCTAACGATTAAAAATCCCTCATCATTCATAACCAAACAAACTGGGGGGAATGGCCACATCACACAGTCTGCAGATACTGGATCCCTGCTGCAGAATCCTAGTCTGCTCTTTTAGGAAACATTCATGCGAAGAAGCAAAACAACAACGACCGTCAAAAAGGCCCAGCAGTGACAGCTGAAAACCACACGTCCTCACAGCTCTCACAGCTGTGAAATGGGAGGGTGCCCGGGTGCAGCAGAGAGAAACAGTGCTCCCCGAATACCAAAACGGGGTGTTGGATGAAGGCCTCCCTGAATTTCTGAACCTGCTTCAATGCTAACAGCAATGCGACTGGAATTCACTTTGTTCTCTCCGTGTCGACCATGGAAACTTTTTTTATATTCTAAAATATTTCTAAGTCGGACTCAGACATCCAATAGCTTGGACCTGACGTCACATATAGTTTATTCATCAAAGTCAGTTTAAAAGAACAAAGATACATCTGTTTTGCATTTCAGGCAGGCAGAACCCACTAACTGTTTATTAAGACCAGCTACCAATCATATTCCTCATGGTGCGCTTTATAGATCAGACCAAAATAACTTTGAAATATGTGCCTCTTCCAGATGTCTGCTAATTTTACACACCATTATTTGTTCAGAAATAAATTTATGAATTCAGCTGTAGCCAGGTTCGGACTGTCTTACCCAGCACTAAACTTTGAAACAGCTTATTCAAGACTCCCACTCACGTCCCTCCAGACACACTGCTTCAGTTCTTTCCAATGGGCAAGTGCCCCATTCTGGTCCCCCAGAGCCCCCACATGGCACTTACAGTTCACCTGGATAAGAAAGGGGGGCACCTACATAAAACCTTGACAAATGTGCCTTTAAGAAGCATGCATTGCTTCACCGGTCCTCAAGGTGGGCATGGCCGCCCCCGCATCTGTAATCATCAGCCCTTTTCCCTCCGGTCCAACAGCAGTCCGTCTGTCGGGCCAGGCTCACATGCATGGCTCCTGCTGTGAGGCCCGCCTTGACCATCACAGCTGGAAGTGATCTTGGCCTTGCCTCTGAACTCATGTCGGATATGTAGTCCATTCAACTCAGATGGCATTTTACATTTACTGCCTGGCATATTTAGTCATCTTTTCACATATCTAGGTCTGTTTTCAACAAGCAGATAATAGGATTTTTGAGAACGGGAAGATTACCCTCCTTTGTTCTTTCCCTTGGCGCCTCGCACTTGTTGGCTGATGGGAAACAGGCGAAGTGTGAGGCGAGCACCCCTGGAAGGTAGCACCCCTCCTTCAGAGGTACCACCTGAAGCCCAGGATGCCAACAGGGCAAATGCACCTGATCTCACTCTCTCAGGGAGGGAGCTCACTCTCACAAAAATCTCTGATAAAAGATGTATGGTGGGTCAGCATAGATACACACATTCGAGGTTGGCTCAGAGAGCAGCCGCCTCCCAGTTGCAGGATGCAGAAACCATGCCTAGAGAGCAAGCATGAAAACCCTGGGCTTTCCTTCCCAACGTCAGCTCTCAAAAGGTAGGAAAGGCGACAAAAGGAAGTATTTCTGAACTAAATTCGGACCACCAAGGAAAACCCACCTGGCCGTGGAGGCAATGGGAACCTTGAAAGAAAGTGATCTTGAGAGCAACAGTCAGAGCCCGTTGGAGACATACTTTACATAAAATGGTGGCAAACGCAAGGCCAGGAAGGCTGTGCGCCTCCAGGAAGAGTCTATGGACACAGGCATCCCTGCATGGAGCCCACGCCTTCTGCAGCAGGAGAAAGAGGTGGGCACGGAATGGTGGAGAGGGAAGGGGCCTGCCTGCATTGGGGAGATGGAAATCCTGAAGGAGGAAGGCAGTGCTCAGCAAAATCAGAAGACCGTAGAGAGAGCGGTAACAAAGCCAAGAGGACGACCCATTGGTGACCTTCATTTAACACGGCCGGCCCTGGGCCTGGCCTCTCCATACCCCACCCGGTGGGCAGGCAAGTGGGCAGGCATGAGCTGGAAGCAGAAGAGTTCACCCCGTTTCCAGGAGAATCCTAAGGTCTGCGTAAATATGATTCAGAGACTATGTCTATGCAACTCCTGGTCTCCTGGACGACATCGTCAAGGACCCCAGAGGTCTGAGAACGGTCCCAGGTTTACTCTGGATTATCCCAAGGGAGACAAAAATGGCACAGGAAGGGTAGAAAGTTTCAGTTCTACACAACGAAAAGAGCTCTGCAGATTGGTTGCGCAATAATGTGAATGGACCGAACAGTACTGATTCGTACACTTAAAGATGGTTAAAATGGCAAATTTTATATTACATGTATTTTGCCACAATGTAAAACTTAAAAAAGTGGCAGGTACTGGGAGGCCCAGATGTCAAGAGCCACTAAGTCATTTTAAAAAGGTAGCAGCAGTGGTCACCTGTAAGGGGCTGGAGTGGTAAGGGTGGACGGAAATGCACAGGCAGAGCCAGGTCACCTAGCTCTTAGAGCTGCACAGCTCGGTGACCCCTCCTGGCCTGCACACACCTCCTGCTCCTGGGGAGGAGGCTAGAGCTAGGTCACCACCTTCCCTTACAGAGTGACCACCTAGGGGCCCACAGTACTTGAACCCAGGAGCCCACCAGCCCAGGCAATGACTACCACAAGTCCCTAGTGCCTAGTGACACAACCCCAAATCCCTAGTCTTGTGTGCACAAAGCACTGGGTTTTCTCTCCAGGGACCATGGCCCCCAGGAAAGACGTCACCTTCACGTAAACATTCCCATTTATCTCACCTTGGTCTGTATCTTCTGTTGATTCGTTCTCCTTTTCATTATTTATGAAATAGTTGTTGAGTGCCTGTCATGTGCTAAGAACTGTAGTAAGCACTAGAGATTTAATAATAACCAAAGGAGCGCCCCCCCCCCCCCCC
>PVKE010005395.1:0-59201 GCA_004027555.1 Craseonycteris thonglongyai
AAACTAATGCTGTCAACTATGGAGACTGCTCTGGGCCCTCCCCCTTCTCTCCATCTCTCTCTGTCTGTCTCTCTGTCAAAAAACAATAAAAATAAATCTTAAAAAAAAAAAATTGTTGTGATGGTACTTTTCTACTCAGTTAGCACTTAGTGAGAGGCTGAATTACCTTCTCTTTCTTGGAATCATTTAATTCAGCTTAAGAAAACAGTTGAATTTAGAAGCAGTATGGTTTTCAAAAGTCAGACTTCTAAGTCTTTGTAGTCCCAGGTTCAATCCTAGCCCTATCACAACCCAGATCTAGTTACTCTCTTTGCTTCAGTTTCTTTAGGTATAAAGACAATAATAATACCTACTTCATGAAGTTGTGGAAAGGATTCAATAGGATTATACATGTAAGAGACTTAGCTCAATGTTCTCACATATTAGCTTGTAGTGTTGATAGTAGGCTAATGTTACTCCCCAATAAATTAACCCAAAATTCTCCTAGTCTGAATCACAAAATCATGAAATAAAACCCAAAATCCAGCATGCCAATAATTAGTCGTTCAGAAGGGGATCTAAAGCCATAAATGTTGAACACTGCTTCTCTCTGTTCTAAGAGCCAAACAAACGCCAGAATAAACAAGGTTTAGGAAGGAGAGTAAAAAACAGCAATGGCATCCATCTTTCCCATGAGAGAAGATGGGATTAGAATATCCAATCAGTTCTTTTTTGTTGTTGTTGTTGTTTTCATTTCAAAAGAGCTGAAACTTTATTCAAGTTCAATGAGAATGTTTAGTGCCCCTTCTATGTTCCAGGAATTAGTCTAGTTTATGAAGATGAAAAATTAAGATATCCTCCTTGTTCTCAAGCAGCTTATAGAGATAAGCATTTAAACAAAGCAAGGGTTATTTTGATTGCTGGTTACTCTTAATTCTGGGCGTTCACAGGCTGTGCAGGAGGGAAAGGGCAGGGACATGGAAAAGTCAGAGATTCCTGCCCAGGAGAGAAACCAGCAATGTCCATATTGCTATTGCACTGAAGAAGTGGAGAGGGGAGAATGGAAGGCATTACTTGCATATTTCCATAGACTAGAGCAAGATGGTGTTTTGTCTGAAGCTGACTGCAAGTGTATTTGCTCATGTGGAACTACTAATATTGACCATGATAGCTACCACTTATAGAGTGCTTACTGTATACTAGGCATTTTATATGCCATACTTCATTTTCAATTCAATCCTTCTAAAAACCCTGGAGGATAGAAATGATTATTGCCATTTTATAGACAAAGAAACTGAGGCTCTGAGAGGCAGGTGACTTACAGCCAGAGCTACGGCGTGGAGGCCACCTTCCCCAGCTCTGCTGACTTCATCCCGTTTCTAGGAATTCACTTTCTGCTTGTACACGAAACCACAAAGGACTTAGAGAGCATTTCTACACCTAAGCAAACCTGACCTAAGTTTCTTCAGTAGCCAGTGTTTACCGGCTACTCTCATAGGCCAGAGCCAACCAGCTTTTATTCCCAACTGAAATTGCATTTTAACTGCAAAATAGAGGCACAAATGAAACCCAATCGACTTAACGCAGCTACAAAGGATAACATAAGAAAATGGGCTTGGACTTTTAAGCCATCCTTAGGCCAGTAAGTAAAGCTCCCAGCACAGAGCCTGACACAGAGTGGCCAATCACAAACATTGCTTTAGTCTCCCTCCCTTCCTCTGGTACAAGCTATAAAAACGAAACAGTGAGATGTGCAGGCAGAGCAGGAGAGAACTCCTATCCAAAGACAAGATAGAGAATTACAGGCTTATCACCCATGGACATGGTTCGTGGCCCTCTCCAAACCACCTCTTCAGAGAGGCTATGGCCAATTATGGTTTCATCCAGGTACTAAGCTTGGCCCAGAGCTTTCCATTCACTTGGTGGGGAAAGTGCATACCTAAGAGGTCATTCCCAGCAAATAGAAATACTCTCCATAGTCTCTTTAATTCAGCCCTCTAATTGATGTTTGGAGATAAGCTTGCTCAGAGTTGCCAGGGGGCAGGGATGGAGACTATGGAACAATGAAACTAGGATAGGAAAAGTAGGGTACATAAAACGGGAGCCCCTGAAACAGCTTTATGAACAGCCCCAGGGAATGGCTTTGAAGTGGATCTTGGAGGGAAGCAGTGCATGCACATCATGACATACCCACGTAGATTCTGGTGCTCCAAAAAGAGAATTTGAGCATACCTTTCCTGAATCAGGAAGGAATAATAACGAGATGAAGAGATTACCATATGCTGAGCACTCTGCATGGTACATACGGAAGTACTCAGTCAAGAACTGCCTATTATTATCTTTAAGATTTTGCTCTTCACCATTGAGACAGGTTTGTTAAGGATGTTACACAAGTGTAGTGTGTCTGTGTAGATTAAGGGCTGCTGAGGTGGGTATTGTGGTAGGCTGAAAATGGCCCTCCCAAAGATACCAGGGCCTCCTCCCTGGAACCTGGAAATGTTACCTTATTTGAAAAAAGTGTCTTTGCAGATGAGTTTAAGTTACTTAAAAATCTTGAGATGAAGATTATCCTGGATTTTCTGGGTGGATCCTAAATGCAATCTTAACTGTCTTTATAAGAGAGAGAAAGATCTCTCTCTCTCTCACACACACACACACACACAGGCAATATAAAAATAGAGCAGTGAGAAATTTGAAGATGCTGGCCTTGAACGTTGAAGTGATGCAGCCACACTCAAAGGAATGTTAGCAGCCACCATAAGAATCTCTGTTAGCAGCCACCATAAGAATCTCTCTTTGAGCCTCTGGAGGAAGCACAGTCCTGTCAACACCTTAAATGCAGCCCTGTGATACTGAACTTGGACTTCGGGCTCCCCAGAAATGTGAGAAAACACGTTTCAATTGTTTTCAGCTGCCAAGTTTGTGGTACAGCATCCATAGGAAACCAATACAAGAGATTAACTGGCTTTTCAACCTGTGCAGGATTCATCAGTGAACTATTGGCCAGCAGGAGTCCTAGCTAAGGGGTATTTCCTGGATTGTGCATTTTCAAGAGTATAGACAATGGTGTGCTGATGAACCAGTTCTCTGGGGGGTGGGAGTGGGGGTGGGGGGAGCCCTGATTTTCAGCAGATGCCAATTCCCATGATATAAATACTCCCACTGTGGCCCACTTTCCGAGGTTTCCCATCTGGTTCGCATCATTCCTTAGTATTTCATAATCAGCTCTCACACGCTGGTAGAAGCCAACTTCAGCACATCCCTTTAGAGGAGCTCTAAACCAGGTAAAATTGCTCTCAAACTGTATTGAGCATAATTTGATTTCTCCTTGATAATTCTGAAGGGTACTTCATGGTATTGCAGTTCCTGAGAGTCAACACGGGGAACACTAATTACTGTTCCACTGTGTATATGCAGAGTTGCTAATCAACTACATTGTGGTAGGCAGCTTACAACACGAAAGGGCTGAGCAGGAAGTGCCAGAACAGAATGTCCTTTCTGTTGTCAGCTGTATGGTTTTACCCTTTAGGAAGCTCTGGAAGGAATCCAGTAGAGGCTGTCACCTTCCTTCGGTAAAGTTACTGTGGTATCAATAGTAAGAGCACTGACAGAAATCATACGCATTTTCTTCCAATGGAATAAGGTTTTACAATTTTCAAAGTGAATTGGACTTCACCTTGAGGAAAATAGAATAGAGGCTTTAATCTCCAGAAACAAATAGAGTGTGTAAAATTCAGTCTCTGTCTTCAGTCCCACACTGCTGGTTTCTGAATAGCATTCCAGTTGTATAGATCTGGGGGTTGGGAAATTCTCCTAGTTCCTGGGAAGGAAGTTCACTAAAACATATGACATCTCTGGCAAGAATCATAATTTCACACAAAAAGTTTCTTGCAATAATTTCCCCTGCATATTGCTTCTCCCAGTGGAATCACTGTCTCTAGATAAAGCTTAGGTCTAAAATGACAATGCAGTTTAATGAAAATGAGAGCTGAATGCTAAATCCAGCAGCCCTTTATTTCTCAAGGAGAAGCCTTCATCCTAAAATCACTTTTTATGGATGAGATAAACTTCCATATTTTTTTTCTCTTTTTGGTTTTAAAGCACAAAAGCATTTTAAACCTTGAGTTAAAAAAATAATAAAAATAAATAATTAAAGCAAAAACAACTGCTACTCCAGCAACTCAACAGTGTTTCCTATAGATAAAATATTACAGAGTATTTGCTATTTACAGAGTATTTGCTATTAGAGAAGATTTATTTATGAAACTGAAAATGGGGGCTGGTCACTGGAGAGTAGGTTGACAGAGATGGGTGACTGTGTCATTTATTCCTGAGTTAGATTGGCTCTGGGAATCAATGCTTTCAAATTTCAAATGTGCTATACAAGGGCTGTTCGAAAAGTATCCAGCCATATAAATATGAAAAACAGAGGCATTTATGGCTGAATTTTTTTTTTTCAGACAACCCTCACATATGGCATACATACATAGGTAAACATGATGTATATTTATGGAAATAAAAGCAAAACATTTATTAGCCATCCTTGCTGGTTGAGGAAAGTAAAACCATTTCAACATTAAAGGGTGAGGTTGCCACTTGTGCTTCAACGTGGAAAGGGTGACAGCACTTTATGCTGTCAGAGGTACAGGGCCAGGATCTGAACCACAGTCTGTCTGATGCTGGGTTTCATGGTGTCCCCGATATACAAAAGATTTTCAAAACACATTTGTTGATCATCACAGGAATGAGATGGTATTAAAAGGTTTGGGGAAGCCCGGATGGCTCAGTGGGTTAAGCGCTCACTTTGCAGTGCCGGGGACTGGGGATCAAATCCCGGCCCCGGCCCCGGCCCATGCAGAACCATATGCTGGGCTGGGGAGTGCCCCCAGTTCAGTTCTCTCTCTGTATCTCTCTCTCTCTCTCTCTCTCTCTCTCTCTCTCTCTCTCTCTCTCTCTCTCTCTCTCTCTCTCTCTCTCTCTCTCTCTCTCTCTCTCTCTCTCTCTCTCTCTCTCTCTCTTTCTCTGTCAAAAATAAATAAAAGGTTTGACAAACACCTACTGCAGACAACATGTTCATTGCTGTCAGAAGAGAAGAATTAGAACTACAAGGTAAAGAACTAGGTTTGTGAAGTCACTGAAGAGTGACACAGGAGACAGTTCAAATCCTCCACCTGCCCCATATCCTTTGTGGTATAAAGATAAGTTGCTGAGAGCTTCAAATAACAAAACTAATAACCATTCCTAATTTTGCTACTGTCTTGACTAATTGCTTATGAAATTATCTACACTTTATGGAGAACTTTAAGAAAACCTTTGCAATGTACATTTTTACAAGCCCAAAGCTATTCCTTCCCTCCATTGCAAGGCTACAAGCACACAGATGTCTGCCTGTAACAGTCTTAACTAGCACTTTCACACAACTGAGTGTGTTCAAGATCCCCTTTAAAAGATTCTAATAATCAGATGTCAAATATGTGAGGTAGTAAGAGGAAGAGAAAGACAGCATGGAGAAATAATCCACAGATAATCTAATAATGCAATCTCTTAAATTAGAGCATTTCATTTTAACTGCTACTCCAAGAATTCCATGTTCTTGCTCTTGGATAAAAATGGTAACAAAAGGGGAAGCAGGATGGCTCAGCTGGTTAAGCACATGCTTTGCAGCCCCAGGGACTGAGGATCGAATCCCAGCCTGTGCAGACCCATATGCTAAACTGGGGTGTGCCTCCCATGCAGGAAACCCCCAGTTCAGTTCTCACTCCCCCACCCCCAGTTCAGCCCGTTCAAGGGGGTGTGCCTCCCATGCTGAAAGCCCCCAGCCCAGTTCCCACTTTGCACGGCCCCCACCCACCTGTGTGGAAGGATACCATGTTGAAAACTGATGACGGTAAAGGTAAAACTGTGGCGACTGCTCTGGGCCCTCCCCTTTCTCTCTGTCTCTCTCTGTCTCTGTCAGAAACAATAAAATAAATCTTTTTTAAAAAATTAGTAATAGAAAATGAGATGATCAGAGATAACAACTGCAAGAATCGATCCTGAGAAGTAATGATTTTGTAAAATCCCCAAACCAGAAGAACAATCCCTGAAGAGTAAGGGGAACATGGGTTTGGATTAACATGTAGCCCAATGTTTTAATCCTGGTTGTCCATTTACACGCTGTATAATAACCTTGAGTAGTTCAGGTAATTCCTCTGAGCCTTAATTTCCTCATTTCTTAGGATAAGTATATCTAACCCATAGGATTTTTGAGAAGACACACAGTAGAAACTCAATAATTCTAATTATCATCCAAAGGTCTTCTGTGTGGTTTTCTTTGAGGCTCTGAGTGAGTGAATATGGATTTCTCAAGCTGATATGTGCCAGGGGAAGAAACCAGGAATTTCAAGAGGAAGACTCCCTCCCTCCTATACTTTATTCATACGAGTACATTTTCATCACCATCAGAGGAATCACCCCAGGCTGTGATTAGGCCTTCACTAAAATGGTTTGCATCTTTCACATTCCTAATCAGATGGACCTAGCCCCAGAATTCATGTCTTGCCTTGCCCTTCAGCAAGGATTCACCTGCAAGGAAGCCCTCTGGGAGCCAGAGGCCTTGCCCATGACATCACAGTTCTTTTGGCGATATAGGTTCCCATTCTACAAGTATGTATGGTATCTTGTACTGAGAGGTAGAATAGCACAGTGATAAGGAGCAGGGATTGTGATGTCAAATGGCCCTACTTTCACAGCCTGCCTCTGCCACATGCCACCTCTAAGCTGCAATTTCCTAAGCTGCAGCTGATGATTATAATAGTACCTACCTCATAGGGTCATTAGGAAAATTAATGGCCAACATATATTAGTATACTGAGTGCTGTCTTCATACTAAGACATCCCTCAAGTAAGTGGTACTATTCTAAAGGCCTCATGTACTTTAACTCACTCATACGTCACTTCAACTCCTTGAAGTAGTATTATCCCCATTTTATATAACAGATGTAGAAACTGAGACAGTTTCCATTCCTTATCTAAGGATCCAGCGCTTAGGTGGGTGTTCATGCTGTTAACTACTATGCAACCTGGCTTAAGAAGAGTAAATGAAATCATGCATGTACAAGGCTTAGCAGGGAGTTGGACACTTAGAAGTCTGTCCACATGTGGTAACTCTTGTAGTACACATAGTTACTGTGCATCTGAGCCTTCTTTGTGAATTCCTGTTCGGATTGCCACCTGAACCTCTGTTGGATCTATTCACAGCATTTGTAGTCTGGCTCATTGATAAAGTCCCAATGCAGATTTTGGGGGGCCGTTCTGGCTGAATTCTCCCAAGTCATTGGAAATTTCAGTGAGCAGCTGTGTGGACTGACCAACAGGGTCTGCAGTCATTGTAATTCATCCTCTGCATGATTTGGCACCTGAATCTCACCAAACCATTAAGAAACCTATTTTACTGGCAACTAACTTCAGAACTGGTGAGTCTTGGCCAAAATGTGGCCATCATTTAAGTTAATAAATTTTTCTATGTGATAATTATCTGTGCAAGTTACAAACTTGGTTATATAATTTAAAGAGAATTTTTTAAATATATATATTTTTTTTTTTTTTTTGACAGAGAGAGAGAGATACAGAGACAGAGAGAAAACTGAACTGGGGAGCTCCCAGTTCAGCATATGGTTCCGCACGGGCCAAGGCCGAGATTTGATCTCAGGTCCCCGGCACTGCAAAGTGAGCGCTTAACCCACTGAGCCATCCCGGCTTCCCTATTGAAGAAAATTTTTTTTTGATGTTACTGGTGTGTGGGAGCAGGAGGAGAGTAAGGAGAAAGGATAAGTTAGAGGGTTAATGGTATGATTCTTCAAATATCTCAAGGGAGAAACAAGAAAAACAGATGACAGAAAAAAAAAACTATTAAGGAAGATGAAATTGCATTCTTATTGGATATCTTTTCAATCATCATTTAACCCAGGACTCATAGCTTTACTGGAAAATCAACTATCAAAGGGATCATAAAATGATTCCACTCTCCATCAACTGTGTTTTATAGGGGAAGAATAAGGGTTCTTGGACAACACAACAAGATGGACTAGGATTTTAATGTTAGTCTTATCCTTACAAACTGTGCAAACTTGGGTGAGTTACTTAACCAATCTGAGTAGAAATTTTCAAATATCTAAAACTCAAATAACAGCATTCATCCAACAAATCTGCTGTAAGGATTAAAGTGTGTTAAAGTTTTGTCACATAGGGCATGTTCAATAAGTGGTAGTTAATACATTTATAATATTATCTTTGGCTTCTCTTTGATAAAATTTCTGTGACCTAAATGAGAAAACTTACTCACGGCATATATTCAGTTATTTCTTAGGGGAATTTTTTTCATCCAAATTATATGCATCAGTATTTATTTGCCTCTGGGAAACACAATATTTACTTGAGAGGAAGAAATTTTAGAATGAAGAATTAACTTTCTAATGACTGGACAAAATTAGTTGAGTAAATTATCTGATTAGTTAAGAAAGAAAAGAAAAAACAGGTTTCAAAACCTTTTAGCCCTCTGTCTATAGGTTCAGTTGATTGCTACAACCCTCTAATTTGTTTTAGGTATGGAGACATGGCCATTCCATTTCCAGTTTTGCCCACCAACTAGAGCTGTATTTTGATATAGGGACAATTGGATTTAGAAAATTGCTTTTGTACAAATAGAATTCATGTACAGCCTGTTATTCAAATATCCAGTGACAACATAATAAAAATTTAGGACCTTCATTTAATTAAATGTTCCAGTTCACTGTTCCCTGGTAGTAGTATGACACATTTGGAAACTTCTCTCTCTCATGTATTTAAAATAGCATCTAACATTGAGACAATAATCTATTAAGAAGTAACTTGTTAATCTGGAAGTGCTAATGTGATTTCAAAATGTATATAGGGTAATCCAACTCAATGAGGCTTATAGGCATAGATTAGAAAATAAGGAGCTTATCAGTGGTTTTTCAGAGCCACTTCAAAATGGCAAATTAAGATAAATTGCGGAAATCAAGACTACAGGTGGTAATCAAAAAGGAACCTTCCCACAGACTGAAACAAACTTGAAAAACAAATGAATGGAATATTAAACAATGATGTCTGAGTAATATTACTTGTTCCCCTATGATTAAAACCTAGCAGGCACCATGAGTCAAATGTAAGCACATACTAGTTACTGGGGGCCTCACTGCTTTAGACTCTGGTCAACCACAGCAGCCTCAAATTTACCATTGAAGTGGTGTCTTGGGGGAACAAAACTAGCCACCATTTTCTTTCATAGATGTGATATATTATGCAGAATAAGCAAGTCTTGTGATGACTGAACATTCTTATAATATTCTAGTGACTATTCTGCAATCTGAAAAAATATATTTACAGTCTGTAATCCTCTGGTTTTGTTTTTTTTTTAACCTAAGTCACAAAGTAGTCAAGAGTTTTCCTGAGCTAGAAGTTTTACAAATGCACTACTCCCAACATATAGCCAGAAGCTCTCTCAAATATATAACAAGAAGCACATGGTATGAATAAGAGAAATTTAAGTATAAAATCAGCTAATAGTTGTAAATTTAATGTTAATTCAGCACTTACTATTTGCCAAGTATAATGCTAAGCACATTAGAAGAATTATTTTATTTAATCAATTCCAACAAGACAAAAGTCCCAGTATACCAGGTTATAAGAATAAAGGATTTTGAAAATCCTAATGATTGATAAAGAATTATCAGTAAATCCCTAAGTAATTATAGAAAGTATTTTACAGGTGATTTCTTGGCAATTTGTAAAATTAGTTTTTCTTAAATTAACTGTATACTGATACATAGTAATCAGATGTTGCAAGTATCTACAAAATCCAAGTGATGTTTCTACTTTCTTAGTAATTTTAATCAACTTGTATATGAAACTTCCTTTTGGAAAGTGCAATTCTAGACAAAAAGAGATGAGACCTCCTTGTCCATACTTTTAACTAATTTTCACTAAAGTATCTTGTCATCAGAAAACCACTCTAAGTCTAAAAGACCTTTTATGATTTGGACCTTTCTTTCATTCCTCAAACTATATTCACTAGCTACTGTGCACCACGCCCTGGAGATACAAATACATGAACTCCACCTTTAAACAACATTCAGCAGATTAAGAGAGACATAAACAAACCATAGCAATATAATGTGCAAAGTATCACATAGTAGAGGTAGACAGAATGGAGGCCCAAAGGAGGAAGTAGTCAATTTTCACAGAAAAAGAGAGAAAATTCTAGAAAGCTTCATGGAAGCAATGACACAAAGGGTAGTATCTTAAATGTAGACAAAAATCTGCAGCTTTCAATGATTGTTCAATTTACTTGAATGTCATCTACTTTTTTGTCAAAAGATGAACGATTTTTTTTTTAAGCATAGGATTCTATATCTAATACACCTACTATTCCATACTATTTGCTTCATATTTCTGACATTCTATTTCTCCCAGCACTTATCATGACTTCATTTTTTAATGACTAATCAGATTCTTACTACCCCATAAAAATTCTTTCCAAAATACTTATGATGCAACTCAGCAACGTCACACTTACCTCTCAATAGGAGGCAAGTACAAGTATGTTTATTCTTGCATTGTTTGTAATAGAAACATAATGGAAACAATTTAAAGATCCATCAGCAAGCGAATGGATAAATTGTGGTCTTTCTATACAATGTAATACCATATAGCAGTTTAAATGAACCAGAAGATGTATATTAATATATATTGAGTGAGCATTTAAGAAGAAAGTGTAGAATGTATAAATGTATAGGAGAAAAACAGGTATATCAACACTACATATTGTTTATGGATACATATATAGTATAAGTATTTAAAAAAACACAAAAATTAAAATTTGAAATTTAAGATAGGTGTTACCTCTGTGGATGGCAGGAGAGGAATAAAGCGGGTTAGTTACAGGAGTTTCAACTGCATGTGTAAGATTTTAATTTGGAAGGGAGAGAAGAGAGGAGAAAGGAAGAGTGATCTGGAGCAAATATGACAGAATTTTATTATATGACTGAGCTGGGTGAGAGGTACCTAATTCTTTGTTATATTATTTTCTATATGTTTCTGTATGTTTGAAATATTCTATAATAAAATGAAAGTTGTGCTAACCTTTATAATATTAGTCTACAATGTTATTAACCAAATCTAATAGTCAAACAAAAATGTTAAAGTAAAAAATGAGCAAATTGCACATACCATTTTCTAGTTCTCCTACTAAAGAAACTTGTTTGCTTCTAGGGAAGATAATACTTACAGTGTAACTTTCCTACTCCCCTTCTAGAACATTCTTAAAGAAGACAAAGCAAATGTTGCCGTATTAAGGAAAAGTGCTCATACTTAGTAACTACTCTGCTGCATACCTGTTTGTGGTGGGATGAAAGATCTCCTGTGAGGCCAATGAAGGACTGATGGTCAGTTCAACACTAATTTATGGTTTTGTTTTGTTTTTTTCTCTCTTTAAGTCACCTCAGGATTTTTAAGAAGAGCTTCACAGCTTAGTAGGCCTCTAAATAAAAAAGCTTAATGTTAATTCATTTGTTAATAACTAAATAATTACTTCCATGGGCAAAAAGAAAACTTAAGTTTGGTAAATCAACCAACCAAAGTTAAATCTGTATTGGGTCCCTGACATCAAAACAGGGTGAAGATCTGAAGAGCAGACATATTTAAACCCACAGCTGGGAGAATGGCGACCTAGCTCCTCGGGCTAATTTTGCCACCAACTAGTTAGGCAATTTTTAGAGTATTTACTTAACTTCTCTCTGAACCTTTGTTTCTTATCTGTAGAGTGAAATACTGAATGTGATCATTCTAAAGTTCTTTCTATATCTTTAGTCTGTAATTTGATGCTCTAAATCATAGCAAAATATGAGTACGGTACTTAGATTAAACCATGGATAATAAAAAATTCTCATTAGAGGTTTTCATCAGTCTGATAAATGAGGTAAAAATATGTCTCCAGACATAAGTTTAAGCAAATCATTTATCACATTCCCTAAAAGAGGAAGTAGAGATGGAGAATATATATGATGTAAAAATTAACATGGGCTCTGTGTAACCTGCAAGAAATCATGGGAAACAAGAGTAAAGTCAGAAAGTACAAAGTGCAAATATAGCCATTCCATAAACCGTTCTGAAGCTGTTATGCACAGAACCCTATAAAGTCCTAAAGGACATAGTCCTAGGCCTCAAAAAGCTGAAGATTTTGTCGGGAAGACAGAAAGAGTTAGACACTAACTGTTGTAACAGTGGCAGATACAATGTGTTACAGGATCAGATTTAAGAGCACTTAATCCTGATTTGGAAAATCAAGGAAGGCTTTTGGAGGAGGTCCTAACTCTAAAGGGCAAATAGAAATTAGTTGAGGGAAGAAGTAAGTAGAAACTTCATATAAAAAGAGAACATGGTGATTTTGATAAAGAGAAAACAGCTTGGTATGGCTCTAACTCAGTGTTGGGGGGTGTGGTAGGAGATGAGAGTGACATTTTAGGCAAATGTAAGATCATGAAAGGTATTAAATGCCAAAAAAGCAGTTTAGATTTTATTACCAGTAACAAGGTACTACTTTACGTCAAGGGTAGTGATAAGACGCAATGTGAATTTTAGCTCAATCTCTCTGAAAACTTGGCAAATGATGGCTTGGAGGTGGAAGAGAGTCAGAGAGACCAGTTGCAAGCTGTGGCTAATGTTCTGACTTTCAAAAGGGTAGAAAAGGATAGATTCTGGAAACTATAGATTGGCAAATAACATTTTCCTTTCTAGGAAACTGCAAAAATTACCTAAAGGGTCACTGGGGAGTATCAGCAATGTGTTGATCAGTAGGACCCAC
The DNA here is from genome assembly GCA_004027555.1 of Craseonycteris thonglongyai. Classification (NCBI taxonomy): domain Eukaryota; kingdom Metazoa; phylum Chordata; class Mammalia; order Chiroptera; family Craseonycteridae; genus Craseonycteris; species Craseonycteris thonglongyai. The sequence goes on from PVKE010005395.1 coordinate 12,842, forward strand.
AGACGAATCACCAAAACAAGGCATCTAGAACAACCTCCTGTCTTCTGCATTGAGGCTGCCAGGATTTAAAGGACAATGTGCCTTGATTTCTCCATGATTGATGGTGGTTCTGTTTCCTCTTGAAGTATGGGTACTTAGTACCGTTCTGTGTCTTGTAGTCAGGCTTGGCCTTTATGACACAGTAACCTAGATAAAAAATTTTTTGTAAGGATTGTTAGGACTTCAGCGAGACCCTCATAACTCAGAGACCAGCCTTTAAATCCAAAAAGGCCAAACAAAACATATTGCACCTTGCCTATAGATATTTCCCAATTTCAAAGGCTATGGCAGCCAAATACCCATAAACCTTGACATTCTGATATGTCAGGAATTCGACTTAATACTCCAGATGAGAATTGACCAACCTGCCAAAACCAAGTGATTTTGTTCCATATCAGTTATTCACTGCTTTAATCCTTATGTCAATCTATACCCGTTCCCAATGGATGACTGTGAATTTCCAAGATCCTGCCAGGTTGTCTTCCAAGCCAAGTTCTTTCCCGCCCTTGGGCTTTTGCACAACTGACTCTGGCCTCAAATTTCCCCTCCACATGCCAAACTTCTCTGATTTTAGGTCTTCACTGAAGGTCTTCCTTGACCACCCTACCTTAAGTAGAGTGCCCTTGGTTTTACCGTCTTTGACCTTTGTTTTCCTTCAGAACATTCATTACTGATTTATTTGTCTGATTTCTTGTTTGGTTTGACTTGGTTTAGTCTTGTCTGTCTCCCCATAAGAATTAGAAACCCCTGAGAGCAGGAACTAGGTTTGTCTTATTCACTATTATAGCATCAGTGTATAACCTGGTGCCTGAAACTTAGTGGATTGTCAATGAATAGTTATTGAATGGCTGAATGAATCTCTGGCTTCCTTTACCCAGATTTAGTTGATTTATAGGACTCCAGTTTGCCTCTGCCTCTCCACTTTGCTTTCTGCCCTGACCAGCCACCAACCTTCTCAACCACACAGTATCCTATTTCACCCCTCACCCTTGCCTGGCTCAGCCCTTCCAGCCTTGATCTCTCCCCTTAGGCTACACAATGAACAATGTGTTTGTCTTGGAGCTATTTCTCTTGCTGCCTCAGTGACCAACTAGAGCTGTTAACCTCAGCTGCCCTTTGCTGCCTCCACTTGTCACAAAAAAAACAACCCAAACCACAGCTGCCTTGGGATCCCACAGCTAATCTTGAGAACTGGCTGTAATTATCAAATTTACAGAAGGCACAAGTCGACAGTATGACTAATGCAATGATGAATCAATATTGCAATAATCTTCATAGGCTGGACAATCACATCTCTGGAATAGTATTTTCAAGCTGGTTCCCACGTTAAGGGGGAATTATTAAAAACTTAAAGTATTGGGGATGCTGGGATAACTCAGTGGTTGAGTGATGGCCTCACAGTGATGAGGTCCAGGGTTCGATTCCCAACCCCGGCCCATGCAAACCCATATGCTGAACTGTGGTGCAACTGGTAACCACTGGGATGGCACAGCAATGAAAGTTCTCATCTCCCACGCAGAAGACCCCCAGTTGAGCTCCCGCCCCACGCAGCCCCACATTCATCTGTGTGGGATGAAACCTTGTTATAACTAATGATGTACAACTATGGAGACTGCTCTGGGCCCTCCCCCCTTTCTCTCTCTCTCTCTTTCATACACACACCTTCTCTCAAACAATAAAATAAAATCTTTAAGAGTCAAGAACAAAAAGTAGATATACTACTTACTGTTTGTTTTAAGACCCCATTATGGCTTAATGTTGGATCAAAGAAAATGAGACAGGCTGATATTTCAATGTTTGAATGGTAGCAAGAAAAATCTGGTGCCACATGTAAAAGCTTATTATATCAGAAATAGGGTGGGAATTAAAAAATTAGCAGAAACATATGTAACACATATGCTCCTAAATCTTCAATTATGATGAATCTATTTGCTGAAAGCAGTGGTTCCTGTGAGTACACCATCCGTATTTTGGGGTTATGTTAAGTAACAGAATAAAGAGAAAGAGAAAGAAAATAGAATCTTATCAAGAAAAAAACGAGGGGATGCTGGGATGGCTCAGCAGGTTAAGCACTCGTCTTGCAGCTCTGGGGTCCGAGGATCAAATCCCTGCCCATGCAGACCCATATGCTGAACTGGGGTGTGGTCTCCAGTTTGGTTTGGGAAACCAGGGCAATCTCCCCATGTGGGAGGCCCCCAGTTTGGTCCCCAGTTCACAGGGGCATGCCTCCCATGCAGGGGGGCCCCTGGCCCAGTTCCCGCCCTGCACAGCCCCCAGCTTGCCTGTGTAGAATGAAACCATGTCAAAAACTGATGAAGTACAACTATGGAGACTGCTCTGGGCCCTTTCCCTTCTCTCTTTTTCTCTCTGTTTGTCTCTCTCTCTGTCAAAAACAATAAAATTGAATCTTTAAGAAGAAAATGAGCCAAGCAACAGGAAAATAATTTCTAGAATGCCTCTGAGGTAAATTTATTTACAAACCTTCTAGCCCTGAAACTTTTGGGGTGGAGAACCATCAGTCTCTTCTAGGTTTATCATTCACAGTTCTGAAGCTTGGCCAAGTTCAAATTCAGAACTACAGGGTTGTATGTTTTTATAGTATTATTGGAACATCAACTTATTGGAAAAAAGCAACTAGTTTCAATGAAACAAGATAAAGATCATGTAAAATCAAATACAACATTTATAAATGGATAGATTTCTAATGCAAATGTTTCTAGCCACAGACGGAGAGTGTTACCTGCCTCTGAAATATTATTCAGATAATGAAAGTTGAGCCCAAAGATGTAACTCACTTTATTGGTAGGGGGTTCTTGAGGTTGTGGAAATAAAATCAAATTTTCCACCTATAGCAAAAATAATTTAAAATTGGTAATTTACAATTGTATTACATTGGATTCTGCTTACCAGGTAATTGTTTTTGTTCTAATTTACAGTTTGATTCTTAATTCTGTTTCAAAACAATAGCAGCGTCTCCAACAAAAATTCTACTCATTCTTTCATGCTATAATTATAGAAATTTCTTCACTCTTGAATGCCATTAATTTTCATGAATTGTCATTAAATTAGATTAAACTTTGTTGAGACCTTCTTTATTGAAGTGTTTGTTCATCTGTCACTCACAATAGGGGTTTTTAACCAAAAATATTTGTTCTTTTGTGTTTGTATTTCTGTTTACTCTTTTCTGCTCTAAAGTTAGTCATTGGAGACTTTGCTTCTCCAACTTTAAAATGAATACTTGTATTAAATAAACCTAATATCAAGGAAGTATTTCAGTACATAAAATGAAAGCAACCTATTCACAAAAAGAGACAACTGGTTAAAGGAGCTTATTATTTGTTTGTTTGTTTTTACATATAAACTATAAAATAACTAATAAGAAATAAAATTCAATCACATTTCCTCACTGAATATAAGTTATTTTGGAGTCTTATTATTAACATCAAAGCATTTACTTTTTAGTGACACCAAATTCTCTGATGACTATGCTTCTGTTGAAGTTTTACATTTTTAAACTAAGAACAGTTTCAGATTTCTTATATATCCATTTACATTTATCACGTGATATTGAAAACTGTATGCATTCCATTACATTATAATGAATCATTGCCACTAGGCCATCAGGAAGTAACAAAGCCAAGAAACAATGTGATTTTTTTCAGTCAACTGAATGCTACATATTTTTAACATAGCATTTTCTTTTTATAAAATAGACAAGAATTCTGACGCATATAGGTGTGTGTGTACTATATATGCATCATATATACAGGCATTCATATGTACATGTACATTTATGGATATAACATGACTTAAATTCCATCACAAATAATACATGTCCTTGTTTCTGTTACAATAAAAAAATCTGTATCTTAAAATTTTGAATTTTTAAGTTCACATAAAATAATCTTTATATACTATATGTAATCTGTATCTAATACAGTGTTCTTTGAATATCTATTTTCCCATCTAGTATGATTTTTTCAATTGCTAAAGTTACATTTTCTTTCAATTTTAACTAATCACAAAAATCATCACATATATTTCCTGCATAGACCTCTGAGAGAAAGCTTCTCAGAACAAAAGACAAAACTAAAAAACAGGGGAAGCTGGGATGGCTCAGTGGGTTAAGCGCTCACTTTGCAGCCCCGGGGACCGAGGATTGAATCCCGGCCCTGGCCGTGCCGACCCATATGCTGAACTGGGGAGTGCCCTCAGTTCAGTTCTTACCCGGGCAAGACCCTGGCCCAGTTCCTGCCCTGTGCAGCCCCGCACCCACCTGTGGAATGAAACGATGTGAAAAAACCGATGATGTGCAACTATGGAGACTGTTCTGGGCCCTCCCCCTTCTCTCTGTCTCTGTCTCTGTATCTCTCTCTGTGTCAAAAACAATAAATAAATTTAAAACAATACAAAGCAAAACAAAAAAAAACTAAAAAACAAAAGAACAAAAGACAAAATGAGCAAATTGTTTAAAAATTTATAACCCTTAAAATGAGCTCTTAAAATTAATATTTTTTAAATCTTACTAAATTACTATATTGTAACTGATCCTTTTGCTTATGCTTATTAATGTAGAAATATATGATATTTTAATCATTTTCAGTCCTGCAAGCTAGTTGCAATAAAATTATAAATAATTTTCTGCTTTTCTTTTCTTTTTTTCTTTTTTTAAATTAAGAAAACTTTATTATCCTTAGCTCCATCTCCTCTAAATCAGGTAACCTCTACAGACTCCTAATACTTGGCACATGATACCACAGAGAAACACATCCATATAAAATTTATATAAAACTCATATAAAGACAGGGACCTCCTGCCCCTCTCTTCCTGTCTTATGTTATTTTAAAATTATGACTCAGAGCTCAATAGTAGGCATTTATTATGGTCACAAGCATTTTTTTTTATTAATTTTCAAAGAGATCATCAAACATTTGAGTTAGTTATACTTAAGCTACAGAATTATGAAATTTTAGGCAATACCCCCCCCCCTTTATTTTACTTCAGAGGTAAGTGACTTGCTCAACATTTCACAGCTCAGAAAATAGAAGGCACTAGAACTCAGGTTCCATTTCCAGGTGAGTAATCCTGAATGTTATGTACTATAAGATAAATACAAATAATGATGTCATTATCTTTATTGAAGTGAAAATGAGAATCACATTTTAAAAGACCATTCAGCTCTATAGGGTTCCAGGCTATTCTAGTCTTGTTCCAAATGAAAAGGAATTTGTAGATTTTTCTATTAATAAACCAAAGCCAATTTTTCAAATAAGGGAATAAGACAAATGCAGCAGCATAGGAAGTACATGTACTGAAAAAAAAAAAAAAAAAGACTGTGCCTCTTCTTATCTCAGAAATACTACATATACATTTTCTTAACTGGAGAAGTCAGGCTTAGTTTGATTAAGCACATTTCTACATATCACATGAGCCTACCACTAGTATAAAGGAGAGTGGGAACTGAAAGAAATGCCACATATTTCATGGTGTGATTCAGTTGCTTTCCAAATGACACTTCCTTTGAAAAGACATAAATTTGGAATTTGCCTTTTGGAAAACGCTTCTTTTCAATTTTTAAATATAATTGTGATGTAATTAATCTAATCTGCATTTCAAAGCTTCTGGAGCTGCGCTCACCACCAAAACTAAGCACAAAATCCCCCTTCATGGACCAAAATAAAGAGCAGTGTATTGAATTATTAGATAAGCTTTTGTTCTTTTTTTCAAATATTTGCATGCATTTTTCAAGCTTTGTATGGATGGAGCTTTGTAACACTCAAATTCCTTGAAATATTTCATTATTAAAGGTTCTTATTTATTAAGTCCTGTGGGATGTCCTTTTTCTGTGAAAGTATAGATTCAGTTCAATCATTATTTCTTCAGTTAGAGAGTGTATACAGAGCAGAATATCAGGTGATGGAGGAGATACAAAGATACCGTAAGCAAGACAATCTTAAGAGATTTCACATGTAAGGCAGAAGGAATACAAAGCTATAAAATACTAGGAAACTACAAGTTACAGCTTCTAAAGAGAAAAAGATACTGTCTAGCCAGAGGCTAAAGGCAACGCTTCAGAGAGAAGGGGGCATTCCACATGGGCCATGAAAGACCAACAGGAACTTTACAAGTAGGGGAGAGGTGAAATGGGGGGTGGGGAGGTGTTGAGATCTCAATTTGACTCGTGCTGTCATTTTCATCTTGGAAACCACTTTTAGATATGATAACCATGCAGTCATCCTCCCAGCTATGATGCTAACCCCTCTGGTCTAAACCTTGAGTCAGCACCACCACTTCCACATACACACCAGGCACACACATTCTGCCTATTTCAGGGTCTCCTTTCTGAGGGCTATGCCTGCCCTCCCCCACAGAGACTCCCCCCGGGTTCAGCAACTCTGGGCATCACAAACAGTCCTAAAGAAGCAGCACCAAGGAGCAATCATGATCACATCAGAACCCCCAACCCATACCCATTTCTTGGTTGGTAAAGAACACCATCCAAAGTTAAAAGACTGACCAGAAGTGTGGTCATGTGACTCCACCCCTTCTTCTACGCTTCCATCACACCCCAAATGATAGTCATTAACTTGGTGTATAAGGCTTTTCTGTCTACCCTCATATCTCCCCTCTCCCTGGCTCAGTGACTTTTCATAGATTCCCCCTACACACACACACACACACACACACACACACACACACACACACACACACACAGGCAATGTGTTATATTTTGCTCCTGTTTTGCTAGTACTTCCCCCCTCTATCTAGACTATAAGCCCCTCCTTCCTGAGTTGTCAAAATAGTTCCAACTTATCCTTTAAATTTCAGCTTGAATGAACTCTTTTGAATAGCTTCTTGCTCTTTCTATTGTATCAATTGAGCCTTTCTGGACTGAACACATTACTCAGATCAGCACATCATATTAGTCTTGATGTTTTGCCCATAAAACAAAGGCTTCTTCCTCCTTAGTAGTAGAGCGAGTGGAACAGGGGGGGAAATTTCATGTTATAGATGTTTATATTAAGTGTTTGGGGGGGGGGGGGTTGAGGAGGTCCAAATCACAAATTTTGACATAAACACATCAAAATATTGCCAAATTTAACTATCCTACTTTACTGGGAAAACACTGAAATGGTCTGAAAGAGGAATGATAAGGGAGCACAGAAAGTGTGTCGGAAACATTGCAATGGTAAGAAAGGAATTCAAGGAAAGAGGGTCAGTAGGATGTGTAACTAACTGATTCTGGAGAAGGTAGGAGGAATCAAGAATGGGTATGATTTTGAACCTTTGAAACTAAGATAAAGGTGATGGGGGAGAACATTTGTTAGAATAGCAGAATGTCAAGTGGAACATACCACAAGCAGATTTATAGCTATAGAATTTGGGGGGGGGGTCCATTTTAGAGATAACTGAAGACAATGAAAGTGGACAAGATGAAAGGAAAGAGGGTAAAGTGCAGTGCACAGGCCTTGGCCCTGTGGGACATCTACAGTTATAAAATGGAAGGAGGAAGAAGTGAAAGCTCTTAAAAAAGGAAGCATCAGAGGAGACAGTGAACCAGGACAATGGAGCACTGGCTTAGCCAAGAGGGGAGAGGACTAGAAGAAAAAAAAAAGGTCAACAATGTTGGACGCTGTAGAAGAGTGAAGAAAAATGAGGACGGAAGGAAAAAGAGTTTTAATTTGGTGATTGGGAAATGACAGGTGTGACCTCAGAGAGAGCAGCAGTTTGCCAGAGAAAGGTGGGAGAGGAAGCTACATCACAAATAGAGCAAATGGGAGCTGGCTTATAGTCAAGATGGTGCTTTGAGGACCTCTCTAAACTAAAATGATAGTGGCAACAGACAAAATATAAAATAGGAGACATGTCAGGCATGCTCACACTCAGAAACACCTCTGTGGCCCAGGAATGCAAGAAAACAATAAGGTAAGTGGCCCAAAGCATAGAACTGCTGGATTCTGCGGAAGTATACAGAGGCATTGGGGAACTGGAGTTGTATAGGGTATTAGCGGCTAAACATCCCCCAGGTGAGGCAGAAGACTCACCTGAAATCAAAGGCTGAGAGAGCACTACCTCCTGGCAAGGAGCTGCCTGGGCTCAGGCTGGTCTAAATCTGTACACCTAAGAAGAGTGGAAGAATCAGACACAGTCTCACAGCCAGAACTTGACCCTGGAGAAAAGACTGGATTTGCAATACTATTATCCTATAGAGCAAAGTCTGGCCTGAAGTCCTGGAAAATAGATGGAAATAACCACAAAACTACAAGATAGAGAAGATTGAGTCCATAGAGAAGTAAGAAGGAAGGAAGAGAAGCAAGGCGCAAGGGAGGGAGGAAACTAGTGCTAGGAAAGAGTGCCAAATAGAAGCTCCCACATGGAAAGGAATTCACACCAGACAAAAAATGAAGGGAAAGAGACTTAAATATTGAAAATATTGAAAGAGTTTTAAATATGGTAGAGTGGACAGCTCTTGTTTTTGTCTACCCAGCATCCATTTCCTTTTATTCTGATAACAGCACTTCAATTTTTCTCAGAGAATCGGCCTTACTGTCTATATGCATATTCTAACTCTGTGGCTAAAATGACTGGTTTAAAGATAAGGACATGACCAAATCAGTAAATCTAAACCAGACCTAGAATTTTTGTGAGTAGCAATAAGAAGAAATTCTAATTCCTCCAGGTATTGTTGAGAGAATAGGATATAAGCCTGGGGCTTCTGGCAGCCATCTTTTCACCACACAGATCCTGCCAAGACATGGAGCCAAGACAAGGGGAAGTACATTGGAGAGATGGAAAAGGCAAGACGAAGATCTAATGATACTGTTTGATACCCTGAATCTGGCCATATTGGCTTATCAGTTAATTGAGCCCATGAATTTCCTGTTTTGGTTAAGTTTGTTTGAATTACTAGGTTTTTATTATTTTTATGTGAAAGAGTCCTGACAAAAATAGAGACATGGCTGTTTCTATTTGCAGATAACATGATCTGCTACCAAAAACATCAATTGAAAAGCTATTAGAACCAATGACACAAGGTCAACATGCAATAAAAAAGTCAATCAACCAATCATTTTAAGAAAAGATAGTGTGATAAGAAATAGATTCCATTCACAGTAGCAACAAAAATTCGAAAATAACCACATGCTCACACACACACAAAAGCTAATAATATATGTACAAGAACTATAAGAAAAAGCTTCTTAAGGTAACAAATGTCTTCATATTATTCATAAGTTCAATATATTTCCAATAGAATAAGAATTGGCCAATAGCTCAATGGAAAAGACTAGAGAATCCAGAAAAGAACCTATGTGTTATGTATAGGAATTTAATATGTTATAAAGGTAGCATTTAAAGACAATAAGGGAAAGAATAAACTTTTCAATAACTGATGTTGAAATAATTGACTATATTAGGAAAAAAAGGTAACTTTGTTTTTTACTTCACGTGATTTCTTGAGATAATTTCTAGATGGATTTAGGTTTTAAAAAATACTATCATACTATTAAAAGAAAATATTGCGAAGACCTTGTTTATGACCTTGGGTGTAGGAAAAACCTCCTGAAATAATACACACAATGCAAAAGCCATAAAGAAAGAATTAAAAAAGATTAAATTTTACTTTATTAAAACTTTAACTCTATTCAACAAAAGAAATTTCAAACGAGGTTAAAATTCCACTGATGGACTGGGTGAGAACATTGTAAAGCATCTAGCAAAGGACTTGCTCTTATAGGTATTCAAGAAAAAGACAAACACAATAGAAAAATGGACAAGCACTATGAACAGGCAATTCACACACAAAAAGGAAACACGAATGGCAAACATTTGGAGAGATACTTGGTCTCACCAGTTTAGGGGGAAATGCAAATAAAAACAAGGGGATGATACCAGTTTTCCACACATTTGATTGGCAATCGATAAGAAAGATTAAGATCAAGTATTGGCAAGGGTGTTGGGAAAGAGGTGCTCTCTTCTACCATAGCTAGAATATAAACTGGTCACGTTTTCTTGGAGAACATAATGAGTAGTAGTCCTACCACCTGTAGTGTAGCTGCATGTGTCTTTTGACACAGCAATCTCACACCATGGTACCCACCCTAAAGAAATACTTGCATGTGGACAGTTAAACAAGGAAGCAGGTACAATGTTGCTCACTGAAGTACTATTTATGGGAGTAAAAACTTACTGATCATCAGAAGGACAATTTAAAAAAAAACAACAATGCTCTGAGTTATGCAAGAATATAAGCATATAGCAGTTGAAAAGAATTAGAACACACTGACAGAAATCTCTGAGACATAGCTAAATGATATATATTTTTTAAAAAGCAAGTTGAAGTACAATTTGTACTATATGATATACCATTTAGGTCAAAGGAAAAATTCTCCTTCTCTCTAAATCTATGTGTGTGTACATACTTATACACACACACAGACACACACACCTGTCCAAATATATAATATACAGGTAAATAATACAGGTATACAAAAATCTGAAAAGATTAAAAAAAAGGTACACTCCAAACTGAAATCAGTATTTGCCTGAGATAGAAAGCTGAAATGGAGGTAAGAGGAGGGATAGAAAGAAAAACGTTTTATTCACCCCGAGTGTGTGATTTTTTTTAAGATCCCTTGCATCTTTATGAGTAGGCAATCACGCGCTGTTTTGGAAAAATCCGTCCCTTTTCTGAACTCCTGCCCCCCATCAGGCTTCTGGGCCTCTGTGTTACATTCCAGACTAGCTGCATTCCTGGTGAGGCCGTGACTCAGCTGAGTGTGCCCCAGGCCAGGTCAAGATACAGCAATTCTGTGCTGCAGTCTTAGGTCAACATTCACCCAGACAGAATATGGCAAATCAGTTTCAGTTCCTTTCTCCTACCCAGCTCAGTTGTGGAACAATTGCTTCACAGTGGGGTGAGAACTGAGGTGTAAGCAAATCACACTTACAGGCAGCCTCCTCACTGTCTCTGGGAACCAGCCCAGCCAGTCTGGCAGTGGGGAGCCAGAGAATTCAAGGGACATGCTTGTGGACTTCATGCACTGCTCACAGAGAAAGGGCAAGCTGGGGTGCCACTGCTGAAAATCTCTGAGTTCAGTCAAGTGTTCCTTGCCCAAACTACATAGTTTTTCTGGCACTCTTTTTGGGTAATTGTAAGGCAGGCAAAATGGCCCTTCGCCCCATGGAACAAGCCCTGGAATGATGATCCATAGACCACAAAGATAGAGTTGGGAAGAGGGACCCGAATCCTGTGGACAACCTCCTAAAAAGAATGCCACGAATAAAAATGAACTTAACCAGTCAGTGGCACCCTAAAAGGAGAGGAAGTCAGCATGTATAAAACAGCTGCGCAAATGATAAAGCTTTTCAGGGGACAACTAACCACACCATGCTACTTCCCAAACTTCTCCTTTCTCCTCTTCTACCCCCAAATCATCTGAAACAATCTTATAACCATTTACCAAATGATGGGAAAGGCAAACCAACCTGGGAAGGAAAAGCAATAGCAGCTGCCCTAAGTTATTCTTCATTTTCTTCTCTTCTTGGCTGCCCTTCAGTATTTCAGCTGGTTCCAAGCATAGCTCAATAAAGATCATTCCAGAGAAGTTTCATATTCCTAAGATTCCTTAAATTTAACTTAGTAAATGAGGTTGAAAAGGATCAAGAATAGCCCAGATTGCACCAGCTCCTATGAAAGTTTCTTGCATCGCAAGCTGTGCCTCCCATTCCAACAAGAACAGAGAGGCTGTTTTGATTGGCAGGTGGGCAGTGGGTCCTTCGAAGCAGCAGTAGAACTATTTGTCTTTTGAAAAAGCTCCAGCAGGCCCAAAGGCTGTTTGAAAACTTTTTATAAAGAAGGGGAAGAAATATAAAAAGGAGACTTCTGTGTGTTCAGCCATTTAAAAAGCCAGTGACAGGAATGCTGGGATAGCTCAGTGAGTTGAGCACTTGCAAGGTCTGGGGATTGGATCTCAGCTCCAGTCCATGCCATCCCATATGCTGCACTGTGGTGCAACTACAAAGGCTGGCTACAAAGGTTCTCACCTCCCATGCAAAGACCCCAAGTTCAGTTCCCACCCCACGAGGACCCACATCCACCTCTGTAGAATGCAACTGTGTCACAACTAATGATGTACAACTATGGAGCCTGCTCTGGAACCCTCCCTACTTCTCTCTCTCTCTCTCTCTCTCCTTCTCTCAAACAATAAAATAAATCTTAAAATACATAAAAAGCCAGTGACTGTACTGTGTACTTCATTCATTCACCATATATCTTTTTGGCACCTACACTATACTAGGCTGTGTTCCAGATGCTGAGGGCACAGTAGCAAAGGAAAGCAAATGCCTGATCCCTTCAGGGAGTTCCTGTGCCTGACAGGGCTGATCCATGAAGCCCTTCCCCCTGTTTCCTCCCTGCTGGGTACACGCTGTTCCTTCTCTCATTGGGCTCTTCAGTCTCTTACTTCTGCCATTCCTTCTCCTGCATCCTGGGTTGATTATACCTTTCACCTTTCCCTTTATAATCATATGTCCCTTTGTAAACATCAAAGGAAAATAAGCAGGACCAGGGAGCTGATGAAAATGAGGCCTATGACTCATAGTAGAAAGTTTTTCTATTTTTCATTTATACAACTCTCTTCTCCAAAGAACATAGGAGTGGGCGCCTTCTCATTATGAGGCTAGCTTTCCCCTCACTTCAGCTCTGATTGTCAAAATACTATTCTCACCCATCCACTGGTGCTGCCTACCCCTCACCTGGGCCCTCAGAGTAGTCTGGCAATCATTTCCTATTTCCTTAAGCAGCTTCTTTCGGTTTTGTTTTAATTTTCATCATTCACTTACCAGGCGTGTCCGACCTGCGGCCCAGGACGGCTTTGAATGTGGCCCAACACAAATTCTTAAAACATAAGACTATTTTGCGACCTTTTTTCTTAGCTCATCAGCTATCATTAAGTGTATTTTATGTGTGGCCCAAGACAACTCTTCCAATGCGGCCCAGGGAAGCCAAAAGGTTGGACACCACTCATTTAGACTATTTCAAGAAAATCTTGGGAAAGCCGGGAAGGTTCAGCGGGTTAAGCGCCTGCTTTGCAGACCTGGGGACCGAGGATCGAATCCTGGCCCTGGCCCATGCAGACCCATATGCTGAATTGGAGTGTGCTTCCCATGTAGGAGGTCCCCAGTTTGGTTTTCATACCCCCTGGGTCATCTGCTGGCTCCAGGGGACATGCTTCCCATGTGAGAGGCCCCAAACCCAGTTCCTGCCCTGCATCGCCCCCCGCCCACCTGTGTGGAAGGAAACCATGTCAAAAACTGATGACGTACAACTATGGAGACTGCTCTGGGCCCTCTGCCTTCTCTCTGTCTCTTCAAAACAATAAAATAGCTCTTTAAAAGAAAATCTCCATACTCTTCAGAGTTTTCTACCCACACCTTACCCCAATCTCTACTCACCCAGTAAGCCTGCCTCAACAGGCAACAGCTCATACTTCACAGAGAAAACCGAAGCTATCAGAAAAGAACTCCCTCCATTTCCAATCACCTCACCTGCCATTGACTGAATGTTTGTGTCCCCCAAAAATTCATAAGCTGTAACCTAATCCCAATCTGATGGTATTTGGAGGTGGGGTCTTTGGGAGGTGATGTCTTTGGGAGGTGATTAGGTCCTGACGGTGTAGCTGTCATGACTGGGATTAGTGCCCTTTACAAGAGGCCCCAAAGAGCCCTCCTGCCCTTCCCCACTCCCCGGGTGAGAGCACAGGGAGAAGAGGACAGGAAGCAGGCCCTCACCAACCCATTGTGCCAGCGCCTTGCTCTTGAATTTCCCAGCCTTCAAAACAATGAGAAATACGGTAAATCTCTCTTGTTTACAATCCACCCAGTCTATGGCATGGTATCATTATAGCAGCTCAAGTGGACTAAGCCACCCATTATGAAGTTATCTGCACCTGTATGAATTTTCTCCACTCCTGCACAAAGAAGGGGTGTCCTCTCGATTCAGGGGAGCCCCTGCACTGACACTTTTGGATCCACCCTGTTCAGTCTTCTCCGAGACAGCACTCCATCTGTTATCTCCTTCTTCACTGCCCCCTCCTTCTTCCCCTCTGCGGGATCTTGCCTCCATCATAACACAAGACCCATGGTCCTTCCTCATATAAACTTTCTGCTAAAAGTGGATCCAGAAATTCATCAGAGGATAAATTTAAACAAACAAACAAAAAAAAACGAAACAAAAAAATAAGACAGGATGTATATGAAGATATCATTAATTGACTGTTCAATCTTTTGGAATTGTCCTTTATGTCTCTCACCTTCTACTCATACTCTACTTTCTGAGATATTTCATCAACTCTATCTTCTAATCCTTTTCATTCTCAAAACTTCCTCGTGTTTCTGGTCATTCTTTCTATAGCAGTCTTGCTCTTATTTTAGGTAATCCCTTCTCAAATCTCTGAAAATACTGATTAGAGGTTGTTGATTTTTAAAAAATAAATAAAGGAGGGATGCTAGGATGGCTCAACAGGTTGAGCACTTGCCTTGCAACTGCAAGGTCCAGGGATCAAATCCCAGCCTGGGCCTGTGCAGACCCATATGCTGAACTGTGGTATAGCTGGTAATTACAGGGATAGCTCAGTGGTGAAGGTTCTTGCCTCCCATGCTGGTGGCCCCCAGTTAGGTTCCTGCCCAGCGTGGCCCCACATCCACCTGTGTGGAATAAAACTATGTCACAACTAATGATGCACAACTATGGAGACTGCACTGGGTCCTCTTCTTTCTCTCTGTCTCTAAAACAACAAAATTAATCTTTTTAAAAAATTAAATAAATAAATTTACCTGTCCACTAAAAGTTATTTTCCTGTCAACTTTGTGGGATCCTCATCATTACTCGGCATATGCTGATGAGTACACACATAAATATTGCTACACCAGGTCACACTCTTAAACTGGTTTTACATCTTTGTGTTTGTTTTTAAAGATTTATTTTTATTGTTTTGACAGAGAGAGAGACAGAAAGACAGAGAGAATGGAGAGAGCCCAGAACAGTCTCCATAGCTGCACATCATTGGTTTTTTTCCACATAGTTTCATTTCACAGGTGGGCGGGGCTGCACAGGGCAGGAACTGGGCCGGGGTCTCACCCTGGTGAGAACCGAACTGGGGGCACTCCCCAGTTCAGCATGTGGGTCCACTTGGGCCAGGGCCAGTATTCGATCCTCGGTCCCTGGGCTGCAAAGTGAGCACTTAACCCACTGGTCCATCCCAGCTTTCCCTTTTTTTTTTTTTTAAGATTTTTTTTTATTATTGTTTTTTGACAGAGAGAGAGAAAGAGAGACAGGCAGAGAGAAAAAGAGAGAAGGGGGAGGGCCTAGAGCAGTCTCCATAGTTGACAGCATTAGTTTTCCATATAGTTTCACTCCACAGGCGGGTGCAGGGCTGCACAGGGCAGGAACTGGGCTGGGAGCCTCCCATATAGGCTCTGGCAAGAAATGAACTGGGGGCACACCCCAGTTCAGCATATGGGTCCACATGGGCCGGAGCCAGGATTCGATCCAGGGGCTGCGAAGTGAGTGCTTAACCCGCTGAGCCATCCCAACGTCCCCCTGGTTTTACATCTTTAATTGCCTACTGTGAACAATTCTACTTTGACATCCTAAAGACACATCAAACTCAACGCATATTTTCCTCCAGTAAATGGCACTACCATTTACTCAATCACCAAGTATGAACCTCGGAGTAATTCTTGACTGGCTCTATTTTCCTCACCTATATTCAATACATTAATTCCTAATGATTCGATTTCTTTACTATCACTTCTTGTTGTTGCAATGTTTTCTACTTCATTGAGGAAACAGGTAGTATAATTCCCAGCCAGCATCTTTCATGCATTTAACCACTCTGTCTCAGTGAAGGTGGAGTGACCCATGATTTGTACATTTTGAAAAGACAAACTGGGCATGCTAGTTCTGAGTCGCCCTCCCTCCAATCTCTAGCTACAGGGGAACACACATTCTACTCCTCCAGATGTAGCATTCCCCAGAGGGTGCCACAGGTTGGGGTCCCAGGGAAGCAGATTCTGAGATATATATTAGTGTTGAGGGGGACCAGAGCTTGCCACCCACCCCAAAATACATCTTCTGGGATACTGATTTTAAGTTGGTTATTTTTAAGAAACAAGACAACATAGAACATTTGCCCTCCCCTCCACCTGCCTAAAGAAATTAAAATAGAAAAACCTGCTTAAAGGAATGGAACTATTCACTTTAGCTGTAATCCTTAGCATATATGAATTAAATGTGGCAGACAGGGAGGATCCAGGTCTGTTGAACTCCCCTGTGTCCCATTGTTTCTGGGTGGTCCAGCAAGAATTTATTTGCCACATGTTTGCTCTTTGTCATTTACCTGCTAATTGTCTACTTTCCCTGTTAAATCGTAGGCCCTGTCATTCTTAGTCTAGAATGACAGAGAAGCCTCAACTGCCCAATGCATCCTGAGGTCTCAGAGTCTCCAGAAATCCCCACGTGTGCATATATAACAAACTTGGTTATTTCCCCCTGTTAATCTGTCTCATGTTAATTTATTAGTCCAGCCAGAAGAATTTAGGAGGGTGGGGAAAAATATTCACCCTCACAGTGTGTAGGAAGTTTATTAGGGAGAACTCTTTAAGTCAGTACTGGGAAGGGAAGGGAAGGGAAGAGAAGGGAAGGGAAGGGAAGGGAAGGGAAGGGAAGGGAAGGGAAGGGAAGGGAAGGGAAGGGAAGGGAAAAGAAAGAACAAGAGAAGGAAAAGATAGGCTTGGAAGAGAGGAACAGGAAAAGAAGGGCGTGGAGCAAGATTGGGCAAAGGGAGAAGTTGAGCTGAGATTCAGTCTCAGTGAAGGCCTTTGTTGACCTTGATAGATTCTTTATATTGGATGACCTCTCAAAGTTGTTTCAAGGGCTTGCTTCAGCAGCACATATACAAAGTTGTTTCAAGTTGGGGATAGGAGATCAACTCTGATGCCCTCTTTCATCAGTCATTGGATACTGGCTATTAGAAAAATGGGACATAACTTTGGGCTAGTGATTCTCTTTATCCAAGGCCATCGCTAAATAAAGAGGGCTGCTAGCTAAGGGTACATCAGCCAGGGTAATAAAGTCCCTTATTTCTGAAGAGGGGTCCAGGTGTCACACCACAATATTCACCTCGGAGAGGTTTACACTAATCTAAGGTTTACTTAATATCTCATTTGGCTCTAAGACCTCTACCACAGCTTTTTCAGCAATGAATGACATGTTTTGGAGTCCATCCGCCAATCTTTTATTAATTTTCTCAGAGCACTGGGCTGGAACAAGGGATGGTATTTAAACCTAAGAGACTTCTCAGTACCCTTCCCACCTTTCCCCGTGATCGGGCCACGCTCATCTCTTTCCTGGACCACAGCTGTTTCCTATTTGTCCATTCTATCTCCATTACTACCCAGCTCCCATTTTATTTGCACACTTTAGCCAGAGGAAGATTCCAAAGGTGCAAATCGAACCATCTCATTCCCACATTTATAACTCTTCCCTGACTTGTCCTTTTCCTCAGGGCTAAGGTCTAACCTTCTTAACAAGGCTGAGAAGGCCAACAAGATTTGCTTTGAGCTCCCTTGTCTGGTCTGATTGTGCTAACACTCATTTATCCCCCACCTCTGTAATTGATGCTCCAGGAAGAGAAAAGTACTTGCAGTTTTTCATCAGCAACGCAATGGCTTCTTGATGCTGTGCTTTTAAAATATTTCTTCAGAGTACAACATATTGAATTATTTCCTTGTCCATCTCACTTACTTGAAGGTGAGTATCATGGGAGCAGGGAACTTTCTTGTTCACAGTAGGCACTCAGTAAATATTAAATGAATGTATGAGTATATCTGGAAAGAATTTATGGCCTACTACATGCTTAGTTATTAGCAATAGCCACTAAACATATGGAAAAATGTTCCACCCTACTATTAAAAAGGCACCCTGAAACAAGAGGGTACAGTTCTTCACCTGAAAATTGGCAAAGTTATTAACAATAATACTTGAGGCCTGTGAGGATATGACACAACGGACACTCTGATACACTGCAAATATCAGAAAAGCATTTTGGTAATATGCAACAATACCTAAAATTGCATATCTAGAAATCTACCCTATCAAATCAGAAATAGAAGTAAAATTTACATACAAAGGTATTCATCAAACATGTTTTTATATTATATTTAAACACTTGGATTGTCCATATGTCCTACAATGGGTATGTTTTAATTTAAAAATCAGCTAATTGTTAGTTAAATGTTGACAGGGTGAGACTTGGGATTACAGTCTGTAGGAGCCAGCTTCCATGATTGCCCAGTGATCCTCACTTCCTGGCATTCACACCCTTGTACAGTTCCCTCTCACATTGTTTCAGAGTTGATCTGTGTGACCACTTACATATGGCAGAAGTAATGATGTGCAACTTTCAAGATTAGGTCATAAAAGATCTTACAGCAGTGGTACTCAACCTCTTTGGCATCAGGAACTGATTTCATGAAAGACCATTTTTCCATGACCCCGGGAGGGAAGAAGGATGGTTTCATGACGATTCAAGCTCATTACATTTATTGTGCACTTTATTTATATTATCATTACGCTATAATATATAATGAAATAATTGTATAACTCACCATAACGAAGAACCAGTGGGAGCCCTGATCTTGTTTTCCTATAACTAGAGGGTCCCCTCTAGATCCTTCTGTGATCCCTAGATCCCTTGCATGCACAGTTCACAATAGTGTTCACGCTCCCACGAGAATCTAATGCCCTTGCTGATCTGATAGGAGGTGAAGCTCAGGTGGTAATGCAAGTGATTGGGAGTGGCTGTAAATACAGATGAAGCTTTGCTTGCTCGCTTGCCACTCACCTCCTGCTATGTGGTCTGATTCCTAACAGGCCACAGACAGGTACTGGTTGGGAACCCCTGCCTTATAGTCTACATCCATGTTACTTTCTCTGTCAGATGACATGCTCTTGGTGAAAGCCAGCTGCTATGTAATGAGGACACTCTATGGAGAGGGCTACATGGCCAGACAGTGAGGCCTTCTGCCAAAACCACATGAATGGGCTTGGGAGCAAACCCTCCAGCCCAAGTCAAGCCTTCAGATGCCTGCAGCCCCAGCTGATATCTTGACTGCAACCTCCTGGGACAGCCGGAGCTAGAATCACTCAGTTAAGCTGCTTCTGCCAGGGGTCCACAAACTACGGCCCATGGGCCATATGTGGCTTGCCGAAAACATTTATCCTGCCCGCTGGGTGTTTTTGCCAACGCTGCCTGTCCTGCTTAGCAGCCAACTCATCCTGGGCCCGCAGTGTGCATGTGTGGACATGCTGAGGGACAGTGAACTGGCCCCCCGTTTAAAAAGTTTGAGGACGCCTGTAAGCTGATAAGTTTTAAGTAGGGTGATCAATGTCCAGGTTTCACAGGGACTGCGGAATCTCCTGGGATATGGGATCTTCAGTGCTAAAGCTGGGGAAGTCCTGGGCAAACTGGGATAGTTGGTTACCTTAATATTTTGAAATACAGCTTTATTCAGATATAATTCACATACCATAAAACTTGCTCATTAAAAATTCAATGACTTTAGTATATTCAGTTGTGCAACCACCATCACAACCCAATTTTAGAAACTTATAAAGAAATCTCATACTGTTTAGCTATCATCCTCCACCCCACAACCCCTGCACCCACCCAGCCCCAGCCCTAGGCAACCACTCATTTACTTTGTTTATTGCCACCCTAGTTTTGAGGGTAACTCATTGTGCAGCAATAGATAATTAATACAGGGTTATGAATAATGGGATGATGGATGCTTTCTTTTTTGTTACTCTTTTACTTTATATGTCTCTGAATTTTGTAAATTTCCTACAATAAGCCCATTTTCATTTAATATAAGAAAAAAGTAGTAATATTTTGATCTATTGAAAAGATGATATAAGATTTCATGGAACTGTTATTTTGATAGCCCCATCCCCCAGCTCTCAGGAATCCTTTTACTTCCCATTCTGGTAATAAATAACACTACCTTTCTCCCTCAGGGAAGCATCTTCTCCCAGCTGTAGATTGTCCTGATGTGGTTGCCAATCAAAGGACAAGGTGAATGCTTGATTCAGACTAGAATAATCAGATTTTCTCTTCCAATAATTTGAATCTTGAGTAGAGGCACACAGGGACACAAGGAATTTAAATACTAACCATCTAGAGGAAGAATCCTAGAAATGATCAGAGAACTTTAGTTTCTAAGGTCTCTATAACCTTCCTGGTTCCTCTTCTTTCTTCTTGGGCATTCAGTATTTCCTTTGATTCTGCAAGTTACTCTGATATGGTTCTATAAATCTCTTTTTTTAATTTAAGTTAGTTTCTCTTGCTGCACCGAAAGAACTCTGATCCAAATGATAATAAAAAATATTCATGGAGAAGCAGGAGAGGTTTACCCCCTCAAAAAACAAAATCCATAAATCTAACACTTTAACACAACAGCTTTTGATTTTTTTATATTACCTTTTGGTTGACTTTTACATATTTATAATTATGGTGTACATATCATATTACATTCAGATATTGTACTTTACATTGTACTTACAAAAATGTTTAGTGTTCCTACAAGTCCTTTTATTCATCATTTTTAATACATCTTATTATCTTGTCCTGGTATATCATAAATTACTAAATCTTGATCCAGGGGTTAAATATTTGGGTTGATTTTAGGATTTTGCTAGAAAACATAATGTTTAAAATGAACATTTCACAGTAAGCTTTGTGTTTCTGTTGAGTTATTTTCTTAGGATAAATTTAGAAAATTGAAAAATGGACCTGCTATGATGTTATCCTTATTCCCTACATCCATTTGATGTGTTGCTTTGTAAAGTGAAAGATGCTTTTGTGCTACAAGTAATTTTCTGTTTTGTATATTTGAATTTCTGTTTATAAGATGTTTCAGATTGGGCGAATTCAGATGAATAGAATTTACTGTTATAAATTGTGCTCTGTGTTATGACTGTTATACAAGTATTCACGTGAATGTAATGTTTAAAATAAACCTTTTATTGACTATAACATACATAAAGAAAATGGCACAAATCGTACGAGTAGAATCTCAATGAATTTTCACAAAGCGAACACACCCATGTAACACTGTTAAGGTCTAGAGGACTATTTGCTTGTTAGAAGTCTCCCAATTACACTCCCACCCAACTGTTTACCTTCTGTCAAGTAACCACAATCCTGACTTCTATCACCATAATTTAATCTTTTGTTTTTGAACTTTAATTAAATGTACTCTTTTGTGCATGTTTCATTTACTCAACATTGTTCATAAACTCATCCATGAGTAGCAGTTCATTCATTTTCATTGCTGTGTAGTATTGTCTTGTACAGATATACATAATGTATTTGTACTAACAGTTACATTGATACTATGTCTAATGCTATTGGTGGGTATTTGTGTTGCTTCCTAATTTTGGCTACTACAAACAGAACTGTAACTGCTGGGTCAGAGGTTAGGCATATACTCAGCTTTCTTAGAAGCTGCCAAACAGTTTCCCAAAGAGGTATATCAATTTACATTCTCACCAGCAGTGTAGGAGAGCTCCTGTTGCTTCACATCCTCTGATTTTCAACTTGTGCTTTTTCATGTATTTATTGCCTTGGATACTTTCTTCTTTGAAGTGCTGGTCAAGTCTGTAACCCATTTTTAGTGGGCAGCTTTATTGAAGTATCATTTTCATTCAATGAAATTCACCAGTTTTAAGAGTACAATTTTATGAGTTTTGCAAATGTATTCTATAATGTATTTTATTCTCTGAAAGAGCTTTCATAAGATTGCTGTTATTTCTTCCTTAAATGTCTGGAAGACTTTACTGGTAAAGTCATCAGAATCTGAAGGTTTATTGTGTGAAGATTTTAATCACTATTCAGTTTCTTCAGTAGATAAAAGACTTCAGATTTTATCTTTCTTTGGTGTCATTTTTTGTAAAGTTAGGTTGTCCTAGAAAGTTTCCCTTTCATCTAAATTTTCAAATTTATTTATACTTAGTTGTCTAAAATATTTTCACTTCGGCTATGTAGTGTCTGTAGAATCTATAGTGATATATCCCTTTTCAAGTCTGATAGAGGTAACATGTACCCTTTTTGTTTGTTTTTTTCTGTTGTATATGTATGATCAGTTTTATTATTCTTTTCAGTGACTCTTCTCAACTATACATTTATTAATTTATTTTTTTCTTTTTACCATTACCTTTTTTAAAAACTTTCTTCAGGGGGCCAATTTTCTTTTTTTTTTTTTTTTTAATCTAAGTTCTTGAGATGGATACTAAGGTAATTCTTTTTTAAAGCTATAAATCTCAGCCCCTAAGATTATAAACTTCCCACTAAACACAGTTTTAGTTGCATATAAAAATTTATTAATGCCATATTTTCATTATGATTTAGTTCAAAATATTTCCCAATTTCCATTGTAATATTTTTTTTATTTGACCATGGCTTACTTAGAAATATATTGCTTAATTTCTACGTGTTTGGGAATTTTGTAGTTTAAAAAATTTTTTTGACTGTTAGCTTAATTCCCTTCCACTCAAAAAACTCCCCAAACTTTATATAATTTTAATCTTTTGAAATATGGTGAGTCTTGCTTTATGGCCCAAGTTAATGTCACTTTTAGTAAATATTTTATGTCCACATGAAACAAAATGAATTCTGCAATCGTTAGGTGAAATATTCTATAGAGATCAATTGTGTCAATTTTGTTAGGTTGTTTAAATATTGTGAATCCTTCCACTTTTTGTCTCCTGATTCTATCAGTTACAGAGATATGTGTTAAAGACTCCTACTATAATTGTAGATTTGTCTATTTCTCCATGCAGTTTCAGAAATTTTTTTGTTTTATATATTTTGTAGTATAATGCTAGTTGATACAAATTTATAATTTTTGTGTCTCCCTGGTGGGTTAATATTTTTATTATTGTGATATAGCACACTTTATTTTTAATAATGCTCTTTCCTTGAAGTCTATTTTATATGTTTTGTATAGCTATACCAGCTTTCTTTGTTTGGGTGATTGATTGCATAAGATGTCTTTCTATTCTTTTAATATTTTTGTGTTATAATTTTAGATTATAACTCTTGTATCTTTTGTAAAAAGCATATGCATTTTTTAAACCATTACAATAATCTTTGTTTTTAATGGGATACTATATCATTTGTATTAATGGTTGATTAATGACACATTTGTGTTCATAGCTAACATCTTACAATTTTGTTTTCTATGTATTACTTGTTCTTTTTTATCTTTTTTCTTGCCTTCTTTTGGTTTAATTGGGCAGATACTTTGTTATGTTTTCTCTCTTTGACTATTTATACATTCTATTTTCTTTATACACACTTTTACTATTCTTTTAATAATAACCCAAGGGTTTGCAACATACAAGTACGTACTGGGCTTGTTTTAGCTTAGCATAAATTAATATTTTTACTACTTCTGAGAAAAGATACCCTTGCTAGCATCACCATGAGAGGTATATAGCCATCTGGTCTGTTATTTTGGAGTGGACATAGTTCCTCTCCATTTATGGAAACTGACTCTTCTCTAGTTCTGAGTTCAAAAGATCTAAATGGTCTTGAAGACAAGCCATTCCTCTTTTCTTAGAGCCCTTCTCCTTCCAGATAATTGAATCTTCTGCCTCCATGAGGCTTTAGGAAATCACATCTTCACCTTCTCACTAGAGAGAAGAAAAAAATACTTTCATTTTTTAATGATAAACCCATAGATAAGAATACAAGGCATGATTTCTTAATCAAGTTATCCTGTCACACTAAGTTGGGTCTTGTGGCCTTGACTTAGAATCTAGCCATAATTAATCACACTATTTCCATGAGAAATTAATTTCAAGTTACAAACTTTAGGGAACTTTGAAAACTGAACATATTCATCATATATTCTCTGTATAACAGCATTTTTCTTGCTTTTTTTTTATTTACGGAAATGAAAAATTGCAGAAACCAATAATAAGGCTCGTCATTACTATAGGATTATTCTGGTCACTTTGCTTCAATATTAACACCTACAATGGAGGTGAACATGAGAGAATTTATGATATCTTACCAAATTGTAAGATGTTTGTTTTTACTTTTCTTTGCCAGGACACAAATGGCACAGGGACAGAAAGAGTTAATAATTTCAGGGCTACAACCACCCTGAGGCACACTGTAGAGTTAAAAATGTGGGCATAAATGCAGATGTAGATAAGATTTAATTTAGGGAACTGTAGTTTGAGTGTTGTAGCATTTAGGGCAAAGAACTATGAGAGTGGCCTGGTTTAATAAACATTACAAAGGTCCATTAGAAAACTCTAGAGACAAAATGGTGGCAGTTTTGACCTAGACCATAGCATCTGCTGCTTTTGCTAAAAGTAACTGTACTGATTCCTAAATGTATCTCATTCTGTGATACCCAACTTTCCATTCTGAGCAGAGATAATGCATATCAGACCTCTTACAATTTCCTGTGTTCTTTAGCTGTCATCTTGGACTAGTATAGACTAACCTATTGCTCTGAGGTTTTAGGTAAGGTGGTTACCTCATGTACCAAGTCCTTTTTATTAATCCAAGATAGACTAAGGGTAAAGAATACAATGTAACTTTTTTCTTCAAACACCTTCCTTGATTCCACAGGTGGAACAACTTTTATTTTCAGTTCCCTTGGATCACCATTTTCACTTTTAGTCCAAAAATACTGGAGTAAAGGCAGAAGAATAACAAGGTGTATTTGTACGCAGTGCCTTAGCATATCATAAGAGGAAATAATGTTTTTCCAGTAAAATGTGTTTGACCTAGGATTGCCTGAAACGTGGAAATAATCTAAAAAACAATTTCATAGTCATAAAATGATTTTTCTAAATCTGCTTTTCCCCATAAGAGATCTTCCACACTTAATTATTCAAGAGCTGATTATCCAGAATGTGTCATACACAAACCTATTATTTCCTCTTTTTCCTTCACTGTCTGCTTTTTGGTCATTTCACAGCTCATTAGTATTCTCTCTCTGAGAAAATAAATGCAAATGTAGCTCAAACTAGTATTTTCAACTTTCTATGCAAAGGGTTTGTAGGAAGGGTTATAATTATTGGTTAACATATTACTTTTCTTTAATAAGTATCTGGTTAGGCTCCACTGGGCACTGGGGGAGAATTAAAGAAGTTTAAGACATCCCTGTTCTTAGGGCTTACAATATAATTGGAGAGACAAGGTTGGTGCACAATAGAGTCAAATAGTAGTGCAAGGCAATATATATTTAAATAGCAACATGATAAAAGCCTGGTCATACAAACATAATGAACAAGAGAACTTTATAGACCTAACATGGTTTAGGAAAGGAAGAACATTGTATGGACTGACAAGGTTGTCATGGAAATTCTCAATAAGGTAGTGAAACTTGAGCTAGATATCAAAGAATGAATGAGATCCCAACATGGGAAAAGGGAAAAAAGAAAACTCCACACTTCCAGGGTCCAAGGCTCATATATACTTTTAAATAAAATATTTCAAGCACACAGAGTATAGTAAATAATATAGGGGAAGCTGGGCTGGCTCAGCGAATTAAGCGCTTGCTTTGCAGCCCCCGAGGATCGAATCCCAGCTCCGGCCCAGGCGGACCCATATGCTGAACTGGGGAGTGCCCCCAGTTCAGTTCTTGCCGGGGCCTATGTGGGAGGCTCCTGGCCCAGTTCCTGCCCTGCGCAGCCCCGCACCCACCTGTGGCGTGAAACTACATGGAAAACTAATGCTGTCAACTATGGAGACTGCTCTGGGCCCTCCCCTTTCTCTCTGTGTCTGTCTGTCTGTTTCTCTCTCTGTCCAAAAATAAACAATAAAAATAAATCTTAAAAAAAAATAATATAACAAACTTGTCTTCCCCACCCAGATTTGACAATTATTTACTTTCTGCCATATTTGCTTCAGATCCACTTAATACACACACACACACACACACACACAATACAGATTCAACTAAAGGTTTCTGCATACTCTTATCATCCTCTTTCTGCAGAGGTAACAACTATCTTGAACTTGAAGTTTATTATCATGAATATTTTTAAATGTTTATCACACGTGGACATATTTAGGCTGACCATACATATCATTTTAAATGGAACAGAAAACAACAGTGCTGTCCTGTTTCAAGCAATACATATGGTCAGCCTAGTATCACTGGACTAGGTTCAAGGTGTCAGTAGACTGACCATATGTACCACTTGAAAAGGGACAGTACCGTTGTTTTCCATCCTGTTTAAAACAGTATGTCTGATCAGCCTAGTATTGCTTTATGTGTTTCAACTTAATGTAAATGGTAGTGTACTTTGTATATCTTTTGTTACGCTCTTTTTTCACTTGATATTCCATTTTTTGAGATTTATGCACATTCTAGTTCCAGTTATGGTTCAATTTATGTTAACTATGATATAGTATTCCACTGCGTGATCATGCAACAATTTACTTATCCATTCTAGGGTTGATGAACATTTAGGTTGTTTCCAATTATTTTCCAGTTATAGACAATGTTTCAGAAAACATTCACTTACATGTCTCCTTTAGCATTTGAGGGAGAGTTTCTTGGGTATATATAGAATAGTGGAATTGTTAAGCTTGTAAGATAAGGATATCTTTAGCTTTAACAGATATTACTAAATTGCCCTCCAATGTTATTGTACCAAATTATTCTCCACACAGAAGCATTATATAAGAATTCCCACATCTTCCTTATCTTTGCAAGATAATAACTACACCATAGGCATAGAACTGCCAGGATGCCCTGGAGTGGATATCCTGGGAGTTTGTGGATATAATGCTCAGCTTTGGGTCTCACTATGAACCAGCCCAGCTCAAGCTAAGAGAGGATATCAATCCTCTGTAGAAAAGCAAGGAACGGAATGGTGTAGTGGTTGAGGCCTGGACACAGTTTATTCATGTCTGCATCCTCAATATCTAATACAATCTGAAACTCAGTAAGCAAGGCTCAGGAAATCGGAAACTAATTATCAACCCTGATCAGTTTCTGGCTTTTCATTTCTCTAAGCTTCAATTTCCCCATCTATAAATTATGGATGATAATAATTCAAGGAGTCACACCAAAGATAAAATGAGACATAAATGTGAAAACATTCTTGTTATGCAGTCACTGACGTTATTTTCACTTTGAATGTTTAAAAAATGAGGTCCATAAACATCTTTGCTCCTTCTAAGTGGCCCTTACTCATTTTTTTAAAAATAAAGGTTGCTCAGCATTGCTCTACATGCTCAGACTCCCAGAGATCTCACAATTCTCGTACGTCTTTATATGACTCAAATTCATACATCATGATCTAATCCCCTCTTGCACTTTCTAAATCTGTGGTTATCCTTGCAATTTCCCCCTTTTCAATGCCCTTTCATCGTCTCAAACTCAACAAGCCTAAAAGTGAGCTCACATTCATTCCAAATTTAGCTTCCCATCAGGACTTCCATATTTCCATTGTTGGCATTTTAGAAGTGTATTTATTGGCTAGCTATGGTATTATCAGAAGAGGAAGAGAACAGGGACAGAGAGACTAATTAAAAAGCTTGCACCACACATCAGAAAATAGACTGCACTCAGAGTTGCAAACATGGTGTTTGGGGTTTATTTGGAACAAACAGAGAATGCTCTCCGTAGGCGAGAGGATACATAAACCTCTATATATTGGCATCAGTAATGTGTTATATATTTAGGCATTAAAAAGTCAGACATTTTCAGAGATTGGTGTCCAATTAACAGTTTTGACTTTGAGACTGTCTATATAAAGCTCTTAATGCTTGAAAGGGGCTATGCAGAAAATTCACATATGAACTTAGTCATTGGTAAATCAAACACAAAACATTTTTATGAGTTTCCTTTCTCTTGTTCCTTCTATGATGAGAACAAATTTCCCACCGACACATTTTAAAACTATTCTGATGATATCAAATACTCAGCTGGGAAAGTTCAGACTACCTATTTTTAAAAGCATCTTTAAGTAACTCAGATGATCATATTTCAGGCTTAAGGTTCTAATACCAAGAAGGGGCATACCTTGTTCCAAATGGGTTTTGATCTGAGCTCAGACCCAGCAAATAGATCTTCTTCTTGGGGCAGAGATCTAGGCCACTTAGAGAAATGGGTTACCTTCACATCCATCTTGAGCTTTGAGCAGGGGGTAAGGAATAATAAAAAAACTCCTGGCACACTATTTGAATTATTTAAATGAGCTTTTATTTTTTTGCACGTGTTGATCAAGAAAAACTCCATTTCAGGTTTAAACTGAATTAGTTGAGTTTTTATTCCCCAAAGAGATGAACATTTTAGATATATGAGTGAATTGCTTTACTTCAGATTTTGTGGGGAGTGGGGGTTCAAGTCGTCCTAAGGGAATAAGAGTAGCAAGAACAAAGCTTCTAAAGAAAAGGCCCTGGGCAGTAGTAATCTACTCTAGAAACACAGTGTATGTCAGTCACCACGTTTGTTCTGGGCCTCTTTAACTGAGGGCAGACAACCAAGGGAAATTTTAGTCTAAATGTTGTATGAAAAGGAACCAGGGAAACACTATAATCTCTCATGAGATAACAGATAAGCACAATGAGGAGTTTCATCAATATGATTATGTCAGCATCTCTCAGTCTTTTTCTCAGACTGTATTCAGCCTGCACTTCCTTATAATCCTTCAATATTCTGTTGTCTATTTTTCACACAGCCTGCACCTTCAAGGATTATTTGAGTCTAAAAAGATATCAATAATGTACAGTACAGGCCAAGAACACCCCCTTGAAATCATGGCTTCTCCAGAAGATGAGAGGTTTTTGTCTCTCTAGTATGATTCTAGGTTCTTATCTAACTCGTGTTTGCAAGATCTCACCTGGTAGCAATATGAGGTAGAGGTACTCTGTGCTGTTTCATTGGTGGTGTTATATCTCCTAGGTGATGAGAAGAGCTCTGGTCTGATAAAACTGTTGGCAGGGCAGGAATTTTACAGTAGGATATATGAGATCAGGTATCTTGTCCCTGGCATTTTATGGCAATGGGGAGGGGGGTGTCAAAAAAAACCTCTGATGATCTGATTCAGATGGGAGCAAACATATTTTTTGGAGATGTCTCCTGATCAGCACCCAGGGGTCAGGTTGGAGTTGAGGATGGTGTAATTATAGATTATAACATAAACGGCATCCCCTGAGTTGGGCAGTACAGTGGCCCTGAGTTTGTTGCAGTTATTAAAAAGTTGAACTGGGGATGCCAGGAAAGCTCAGCAGGTTGAGTGCTTGTCTTGCAACCCTGAAGTCTGGGGATCAAATCCTGGCCCTAGCCCATGCAAACCCACATGCTGAACTGCGCGGCACAACTACCGGTACTAACCGCTGGGATGGTAGTGAAGGTTCTCACCTCCCATGTGGGAGGCCCCCCCAGTTTGGTTCCCAACCCATGCAGCCCCACATCCTCCCATGTGAAATGAAACCATGTCACAACTAATGATGTACAGCTATGGAGACTGCTCTGGGCCGTCCCCTCTTCTCTCTCTTCTCTCTATCTCACCTTCTCTCAAACAATAAAATAAACCTTAAAAAAAATAAAAAGTAAGAATAATAAATAATTAAACCAAAGTTTAGGCTACATTATAATGTTCAAATAATAGGTACTTATAATCCTCCTATAGTCAACACTGACCAGATTGCTTTTGTAATATTGAGCTCAGTTCTCAATGTCAGAGTTTAGAAAGATATTAATACATTAAATGTGTCCATAGGAGGGGGGCCCAGATGAGATATATGAAAAAGGATGAAGGGAATCTGGGAGAATATAACTAAGAGTAGACACAATAGCAGAAGAGTGAATAGAAATGTCACTAGGTCAGCACTGACCTCCATAATGACAAATCTAATGACACTTTTCTGTCTCCCTCTTCCTCAGTCACTTCATTTTGGCATTTACCACTGTTAATGACGCTCTTCTTAAAATCCCTTCCTTTTTTGCTTCTTTGATACCAATTGTACTAGTTCCGCAGATGGTAAAATTGAATTACTGGTGGAAGGTTCTTATACATGGACACGTTTGTGAAGGATAAAGAGGAAAGGGAGCAGAAAAAGGGAGGGAAGAGTCTCAGACTGCAATGCATGTCTTAATGCCTGTGATGGGAAAGGAGGGAGGAGTGGGGAAGTAAAGCCTCAGTCTGCAGAGCAGCTCTGAGAAAGGCTCAGTCAGCCCAATGGGGAGCCCAGAACAAAGCTGCCCATTAGAGGAAATTGCACTGAGCAGGAATCGTGACTATGCTGTCACTGGCCAGGAGCATCTGGGAAGAACGAGACCTGTGCGTGAATGCTGTGATGAATCCCAAAGTCATGGTGTCTGGAACTTGTCAGTTAATTACACTCAGAGCAGGTGCTTCCTTGAAGGCAGTCCTGAGTTAGTGCACTCCAATGGCTGTCACACCATTTCACTTCCACATAACATACTGGGTGCCACCTTCTAGCCTCCTTTGCTAGATTGTCTCCTTTTGCTCACATTCTAAATATTGGGGTTCTCTAGGAACCCATTTTCATATACATTCCCTATGAAGATTCATCTCAACTCACAATTGCAAATGCTGTAACACCATCACTGAATGTTAATGCTAACTCCATGTTAACTCAGGCCATTATTTCCTCCCACTTGGACAGTTGCAAGGGTCTCCTAACTCGACTCCCATCTCACTTCCCGTCTTGCCATCAGCCTCTAATTCATTCTCCATGCTACAGTTAATGGGCTATTTCTAAGGCACAAGTGAGATCATGCTATTCCTGTGCTGAAACCCTCCCATAGCTCCTTTTTGTTCTCAATAAGAAACCCAAATGATTTAATGTGATCTCATGCCCTTTTATGGACTGATCCTTGCTTACCACTATAGCCACTCTTTATGTACTCCCCATTGTGCAATAGTTACATGGGTGGGTACTTTAAGGGGCTGGGGCGAAGTGGCAGCCTGGAATATAGAAACTCCCCTTTGTTTGTCTGGCTAACACCAACACATTCTTCAAGATTTAGCTTTAGCATCTTTCTTATATCTTACTGTCTACTTAAAGCATCACTTCTGTGCTTCTCAGTATTGTGAGACTGCAACTCCTTGAGGGCAGGCAGGCACTGTGGCTTTTCTTGTCTGTACTTCTATACCACTGGAATCTAATCATCACTGACTCTAAATGTATTACAAGGAGGCAGATTTTGACTTAGCATAACAGAAATTTTTTTTTTTTTTAAAGATTTATTTTATTGATTTTTGACAGACAGAAACAGAGACAGAGAGAGACAGAGAGAAGGGGGAGGGCCCAGAGCAGTCCCCACAGTCGACATCAGTGTTCCATATAGTTTCACTCCACAGGTGGGCACAGGGCTGCGCAGGGCATGTGGGTCCGCATGGGCCGGGGCCGGGACTCGATCCCTGGTCCCCGGGGCTTCAAAGCGAGCGCTTAACCCGCTGAGCCATCCCAGCTTTCCCATAACAGAAATTTTAATAAGTGTTCTGGAAAGCAGACTATAGATTAGTGGCTAAGAGTCTGGCCTTCATGTCATACAACCTCTCTTCAAATTTCAGTTTTCTGTTACCTTGAATAGTTTAATCTGTGCCTGAAAAAATGGAGATAATAATACCTATGTCATCAAGTTGTTATGAGAATTAAGTGATATAACACATGGCAAGTACTTGCCTCAGTTTTTGGCAACTTACAACTACTTGGTATGTTAGATATTACTATTTTTCTATTATTGCTATTATGATCATTCACTAACCCTATTTCACGAGGCTGGTTGCTTTGGAATTAGTGAGTCCCTTTTACTGAAGGTACATTAAGTCCTTAATGTTCTCCACCAGTTTAACCATAGGCTAATTGATATAAACAAGCGTTAAGTTCCTAAGCCAACTCACCAATGTTATAACAAAACACTGAGCAGTACCCCAAGTGAGATGCTATAGAAGCAGTTCTTGAATCAGAAAAATTACATGACTTCCAAGGATGCTTCTAATCATAGAAGAGGGAAGCTATTTCTCTGATTCAAAGAAAGTGTGATCATTAGTGTTACTTGTAGCAAAGTTAAGGAGTGGTGTTAGACTAGAAAAAAAAAGACATCGGATTTGGCTGTATATATATTGCAAAGAACAAAATATTTTATTCTTTGTGAGCAGTTAATTGCACAAGCCCTTTTATTTATGTTGAAAACATTTGCCATATTTATATATTAACGTGGCAAATCAGGCCCTTACATGGAAACCCATCTCTTTTCAAGAGGGCTGCCTTGGCCCTGCCAAAATGGAACAAATAAAACTTTAAAGACTGTTCCAACCCTACTGAAATGTCTTTTCCCTTTGAAAGAAGTCTATTAGTGATGCAAATGCAAAGTTATCTGCACAGATGATAATCCAAGCAAACAAAACAGTGAAACCATTAGAATGCTCTTGTGTGGCATGCAGTCCTGAGAATCCTGAAAATTTGGCTTTCCAGCATTAAAAAGGCAGAGAAAGAGAGCAGAACTGGTTTCTAAAGTTTATTTGAGACAGTTTGTTAAATCTGCTTATCTGAATCCTGGGCGAATTATCATTTAGCTTAAAAAGGCCAAACAATTCTCCAAATGTGGACAAGCAGAAGGAAGGCCTGCACTCTGGGTCTCCAGCAAGTGCCTTAAACAAGCAAAACCAGGATCCTTAGCCATGAAATAACTTTAGTCAGCAGTTTAATTCTCAAGATACCAGAGCCTTAATGTAGGTCCATATAGAAATCCAATGATAAGTATTCATAGGGCAGCAATTTACATAAGCTCATATTACTGATCAAACATTAGACAGTTGCAAGGCTACTTGTACAGGTGAAGAGATGGTCCAATATCTTTTAATTAATACTCAGAATAAACAACTGAGTATTTAGTAAATACTCAGTTGGGAATTTAGTAAATATGCATTCTTACCGTGAGCAAAAAGACTGAAAAGACACTGTATGAAGCAATTAACCTTAAGGAGTTTGCTTGACTATTGTTTGAGTCTATTTATTTTATTCCTAACAGGTTTGATGAGATTCATTTCCCAGGAGCCAGCAGGCTCTGGGGAATATTAGTGGTCAGAAGGTGTGGTACTTAAAGGGTATTAGGAAAGGATTTCTGAAGCAACACTCCAAAGAGGTATCACCTACTTGATTAAAGCGTTTGGAAATGCGTAGTGGGCAATTTATTGAGAACGGTTGGCACTGCTGTCCACATAGATTGGATGTAATGCCTGAAATCTGGGTCTTAAATAGGGTGGGGCTTTCGGTAGGCAAACTAAAGAGCTTCCGGGTCACGTGTTTACAATTCAGGTGCAAGAATGGAACTTGTCCACGCTCCACCCTCCACCACCTCTCGTTTGCAAGGCTGCTCGACAGCTTGCAGTCCCCGCCCGGGTCTTTGATAATCCAGACGTGTCTGGTGAGGAGGTCAGTCACTGACTTCAGCTCTGTGCTCTGCTGCCTGCCTCCCACGCCCTCTACACCGGCTGGCTGGCTGCAGCTCCGCGTGCTCTAGCCCTCCAGCCCACTCTCCCCCGAAGTTCCCATGCCCTACCCACTCCCATGCCTCCCTGGCTGCCTTCCTGGCCTGTCCTCTTCTGCAGGCCAACTCCAAGGGCCCGAGTGTCGGGTATCGAACAAGCACAGCTCACTTTTTCAGGGGCTTTCTTTAGGGCGACCTCTTCTCCGCAATCCCACAAAGTCTGGTACTCAGCTGTGTCCTATGTGTAGCTGCTTCTAAAAAAGCAGTCTGGGACATTGGCTGTCTTGCAAATTGAAGCTATCGGTATATTCTACCTGTTTAGGATTGGGACCTGATCCGACAACGTCAAAGTCCGGGAATACGGAGCGAACAGGGGCTACGTTCTGCCTGTCCCGCCCGGGGTCCCGCGCAACTGCGCGCCGGGGAAAGATGCGGCAGATCCGTTGGGTACCCGGCCAGCTACGGCCAGGCGCGCGCCCGGAGCCCGCGCGCACGCGGGTCGGGCGCGCGCGAGCAAGCGCGGCCTCCGGGAATGCGGCTGCGCAGTCGGACTGGAGCCGGGAAAAGGGGAGGAGAGCGGAGGAGCCGGAGTAAGGGGAGGGGGAGGAGCGGCGAAGGCGGAAGCCATGTTGGAGTTTCACCCAGAGCTAGGGGCTGCGATCGTTCCCCTATCCCTGTGGGTGTGACCCGGGTTTTCGACACGGCGGGGGGCGGGGACGGCTAGCTAGGTCGTTGTCCGCGGCGGCGGCGGCGGCGTGCGGGGAGCGGCGGCGGCCGCAGCGTGGAGCCGGGCGATTGTGACCGGCGGGAGAGGAGGGGGCCGGCCGCGGCGCCCACTCCCCGTGTGGCCCCCTGAGCGCCCCCCCTCCCCTGCCCGGGAGGGAGGCGGGGGGCACCCGGGGCCCGCCATGAACCCCGGCTTCGACCTGTCCCGCCGGAACCCGCAGGAGGACTTCGAGCTGATTCAGCGCATCGGCAGCGGCACCTACGGCGACGTCTACAAGGTAAAGGCGAGGGGGTGCGCGCTGCCGGGGCCGCGGGGTCCGGGCCTGCGGCGGGGAGCCCGGGGGCGCCGCGGAGCTCGGCTGCTGGAGTCCGCGCTGCCTCCGCGGGAGACGCGGGTGTCCGGGAGCAATGGAGGAGGAGGCGGAGCGGGCGCCCAGGGCTCCGATGCCGGGGAGCGAACAAAGGGCCAAACGTTTAACCCCGAGACCTCCAAGTACTCACCTGAGGCCTCCCCTGGACGCGCGTTGCCCGGCCGGGGCTGAACGGGCAACTCTGCTCATCACAGCGCAGAGGCTGGCCCCTTGTTGCGTTGGCAGGGTCGTTGCGAAGAACCAGACAGCAGGGGTCTGGCGTATGTCACACCCGTGCGCTCCGGACAGATCTGGCATGATCCGCCGTGGGCTGGGACCTGCCGCCCACCAGGCCCTGTGGGGGGTTACTACACTGGGCAACCTCTTTCGACAGCCCTTCAACCGTCAGTCTCTTAGCATCCGCGTACCAGTTTCTTTTAATTTTCTAAGTAATGACTTTTCCTAAAAGAGATCGAGTTAGCATGATTTTTTTTTTTTTGGAAGGAAAGAGCAACTTTGTTTTCTCCAAGTCGAACAGGAGTTTGATGCCTTATTAAACTTGCTTATTTTAGTGACACATAGGATTCATTTTCTTTTTCATGAATTGAATACTTGGAAGCGGTACTGGTTTGACAAGGTTAGAATTCAAAGCCTGCTGTAGAGGGACCACTTCTAAATGTGGGAGATAAATCACTCTTCCCTGGCCAGCTCAACTCTTGGCCTCTAGAGACTGCCAAGAAGAGAGGATAGTGCCAAATGTGGCAGCAGTCTTGATTTAGTTGTGTATCTTCTTACTGGTAACTGAAGTGGCGCTCCTTCTGTTTCACATAGCACCTGAGGATGCACAAAGAAACTTAATTTGACTTTGGAAAGTTTAGTCTTAATTTTATTTTGCTCACGTTTAAGCAATAGGTTCTTTTACTCCCATGCAGTGCATATGGTAACTTGGATATTTGAAACTCTGCACCCAGTATTCTGCATTAGTATTGTTTTGTGGATGCTTTGCTTTACACCATCACTTACTACTTTTTCCCATAGACAGGTGTAGTGTGCACATCTACTTTAAGGTACTAATTATCAAAGCACTTGGATTGTAGCAGTAAAAGACAGAGATGGTCCCAAGTCTTACTTGGAGTTTATATTATTTAGAACAAGAACAACGTTAAACAACCATTTAAATAATTACTTTATTGCAGTCTTATTTTGTGCTGCAGAGAAGAGAGGATTCAGATTAGGGTTATGAGAGCATGTAACAGAAGGTCCCGATCTCTGGGGAGTCAGAGGCTATGGGGTGAGGGGATTGTGTCCCATAGAGAGATCATATTCTGTGAAGGCTCTGAGGTCCTGGTTAAGTATTTGAAAGAGAATGCCTGTATGGCTTGAGCAACCAGAGAGGGATGGCCCTAGATCATGCAGGCCTCTCAGGTCTTGCAAGGAGGTCAGATTTCCTAGCACAATGGGGAGCCATTGCAGGGTTTTAAGTAGGGGAGTGAAATTAGATTTGGATTTTTAAAAGACCTACCTACTGCAGTGTTCAGAGTGGAGATTGGACGGCAAAGAGCAGTTAGGAAACCATTACAATAGTTGGGATAAAAATAACCATTATTGTGTTTTGAAATTGATGGTGATTGTAAAAAGTGAAGTGAATGGGTCCAAGTAGCTTACAGCTGGTTAAGGGAGTCTGGCTATACTTAGATGAAAAGTTAACTAAAAGTTTGCTGATGTGTTAAGTCTTAGGTGACAGTGTGTACAGTAAGTTCTTCCATTCTTTATAAGAATAATTGGCCATGTATTTACTATATTTAGAAAAAAACAGCTGGTAGTTAAGCCACATGATTAAAAAGTAAACAAAATTAAGGGCTATAATTTCCTAAGGACATCTAAGTGCAATACTTGTATAAATTGATTAATCTTGTCATCTGTTTAAAATAATGATGATAAAAGTAACATTCATAGAGTGCTTATTACTTGCCAGACATTGCTCTAAGATTTTTCCATGTATTAATCCTCACAGCAGCCCTATGAAATTGATATTTTTATTAACTCCTCTTTTGCAGTTGAAGAAACTGAAGCACAGGGAGGTTACAATGACTTGCCTAAAGTTCATAGTTGGCAAAGCCAGAATTCAAACCAGTTAGCTTTAGAGACTGCATTCTTAACCAATAGGCAGTACTGCTTCCAGAAAGATAGGATATGATCAGATAACGTATTACTGAATTTCCAGTGGAGAAACTGTGGCACACATTTAGTTCACACTCTTGAGTTACAGTGGATCTTTAAGTAGTAGTTGGAATACCTAAGTCCTGCGGTGCAGCCCGGCCACACTGTTTTTGTCCTCTGCAAAACAGACATCACATAATAGATGCTTGGTCCCTGCCTGTCAGACTTCCTATACCAGGGACTGAAAGCAAAAAAAAACCCCAAAAAACTCCCATGTGGTTTTTGGCATCATACCCCATGCTTGCCGAATAACCCACAGTTTAAACTATTTGTATTTTTGTCGATAATCATGCTTATGCTATAAA
Source organism: Craseonycteris thonglongyai (assembly GCA_004027555.1). Lineage (NCBI taxonomy): Eukaryota > Metazoa > Chordata > Mammalia > Chiroptera > Craseonycteridae > Craseonycteris > Craseonycteris thonglongyai. Next base: position 50,043 of record PVKE010005395.1, read on the forward strand.
GACAACTTTCTTTTTAATTTGTTTTGCTGTTTTAGATTTTCCTTATTTATATAAATTGTGTCCATTAGAGAGGAGTGCATTCATAAAGGGTTTGTTTTTGAAAGCCTCTGTATCTAATTTGCTCCTTAATTTGTCAGGGCTTAGGTGCTAAAAATGGAATGATTGGATTAAGTAAATGCTTAGAGACCTAATTATAGTCATTCTTAGAAGGTTGTTTTAAAGGGTTTTTACTTTGAAAACTGTATGCTACCCAGTGTAATAATGTGCTTATTATATTTAAGGTTGGCATGGTTTAGTTAAAAAGCACTGAATGAGGATGTGGGAGATCTGGAATTTATTAGCTACACGTGGCCTTGTAAAATTATTTAGCCTCTCAGAGCTGTTTTGTTGTGAAGGTATTACCATCATCTGCTCTCTGTTTATGGTGTAAATAAGTGACTTGAATTTTACTCAACAAATGTTTTTATTTTTTGTAGTCCAAAAAATGCAAATATACATTTCCTCTTCATTGTCTTAAAGTATATGAACATACAAGTTTTATTTTTAATTATACTTATTTTTAAATGTCCTATAACTCTGCAAGTTTTATCTATCAGTGAAATGAAGTATCTGTAGTGAAGATTACCTCGGTACCTAAGAGTTGACAACTAGAGAGAATTCTGTGTTTGGTCCTCATGAAGCCCTCTGAAATTAGTAGGCTTAATGTTTATAAAAGTGTGTTTCTGGAGAGATGACTTAATAGCATTTGTTACATTCTCAGAGAAGTCAGTGACCCTCAAAAGAAAACAATGATCTGGAGCTTTGACATTAGAAAGAGTATTCTTGGAGAAATTAGCTCTTTTTTTTTTTTTTAAACCAGATCACATTATCAACATTAATTTGACTTTCACATGCATTGTGCTTTACTTTCTCAGGCAGTTTTCCAGGTTAATTTGTATTATTGCTGTCCTTAGAGTTTTCACGTCCTGATATTTTTCTTGATTTATTGGTAGAGAGAAGCAGAAGATACAAAAGCTGGAGATAGGGTAAGGAATAGGATGTTTTGAAGGACCAGTCTTAATGTGCTTCTCAGGAAGTGTTTTACCTTGTCTCACAACTTTAGCCTGGTCCCTGTGAACCAAGCCCAGATATCTGCAGCCTTGTCCTTCCTACTGAGTTCTAGCCCATTTCCTCTAGCTGGCTATCTCACAGACTACATCTTCCTCCAAGTGTGTACCTCTCCTCATATCTCACTTTTGTCAAATATTGACCATTTGCTGATAAGACTTGAAGCCATGGAATTATCGTTTACTTCTGGACTGGACTTCATAGCACTTTCCATTAGGTGGCTGGGGTGCTCCAAAGAAAGCAGTGCTATGAAGAAGTCCTATGGTCAAGAAACCTGTTCAACTTTGTTTAAACCAGCAAACTACAAACTTACTTGACTATGGGATTTTTTTTTCTCTGTAATAAATATTGCTTGTCCTTAGAACTAGTTAGTGCTTTGTAGTACATGCTCTGAAAATATTAATTGATTTTATCTATGTATATTTGGAGGCCATTTCCCCTGAAACAGAGGCTGGAGTGTTGCTGAACTCCGCTGTAGATTTCACAGGGTAGTCTGCACTTGGAGTCTCTATGAAAATTGAAGATTGACCAGTGAAACCAGGAAATTAATTTGTATATGCAAGTATTCAGTGAATTATGTATTGACTTATTTGTAAGTATTTTTCAAGGTGTTCTAATTAATATCAAACACTTTCATTACAGTCTTATAATTACAGTCTACAGGATTTATAAGAATCTTTCTGGAAAATTCAGTTCTGAAACTTACCTCTGATGAGGGACATGAAGAGCTTAAGCCAAAATTTGTGTTTTTTAGCTTATTATAAAGAAAAATAATAAGGTTTGTTTCATCCTAAAGTGAAAAATAACAATGTACTAGATTATTTATGAAATCGTAAAGAATTTCTGATTTTAAAAAGCTTATGCTATCATTGAATAAACAAAATATGCCTCAACAGAACATTTATTTGAAGAACATTTTTTTTTTTTTTTTTTTAAGATTTATTTTATTGAGAGAAGGTGACAGAGAGAGAGAGAGACAGCGAGACAGAGAGAGAACTGAACTGGGGGCACTCCCCAGTTCAGCACATGGGTCTGCACAGGCCGGGGCCGGGATTCAATCCTGGGTCCCCGGCCATCCCAGCTTCCCCTGGAGAACATTTCTAAGGGAATATTTTAACAATTAAAAGAACAATATCATGTTGTAAATGCTATATAGAAAGTTCGTGTAAGGGAAAGATGAATTAATCTGGTAAAGATTTCCCAAAAGAGCATATTTTGACCTGGGACTTAAAGATTACTGTGTTTGTATTTGTAGAGAACTGTTAGGGAAGCCATTCCAAAAGAGTAGAGAGGGATAAATGTATATGACTCTGGGACCAAAGTGACAAAGACATAGTAGACAACCATTCTGACTAAAGTAAGGGTCCATATTGGGAAGTGTGAATACCAAATATCCAAGATAGGGGGTCGTCAAGAAATTCACAAAATAAAGGGGAAGAAGGGTAAAAAAACACTATTGTATTTTCTTTTCAATATATTTCCCCTTAACCCTAATATATTTTTCAGATCTTTCGATAAGTTGATTTATACCCTTTAAAAATATATTTTGTTTTTGCCCTCTAATTGCAGTTTTAACCTCTTTTTCTTTAAATTTCTACCCTTGAAGCTGTTTTTCATATTTGAGAACAAATAATAATCAAATAGACGGACAGAGCCAGTTCTGGACTGTAGGGAGGGTGGTTGAATGTTTGGAAACCACAGTTGTGAAGAGTAACCAATGCAACATTGCTCTTGTGCATGGGCACGTTGTTATTGCAAAACCCGCACCCCTATGGCCCATTTTCCACTCCTTTTTTCCTTCACATATTCTTTTAATCGTTTCAGTAGACTGGAATAGTAATATTCAGTTATTGTGGCACCCTATCCTTGTAATCGATCAGTATCCCAAAAAACAGTAGCCATGATTTTTTCCAACTGATTGCGACACTTTGAACTTCTTAGGGTATGGTGTGCCCTTTTCATGCCACTGCATGGACTCCTGCTTTGACTCAGACTCATAAGGATGAACCCAGGTTTCACCTCCAGTGAGTCTGATTGAAAACTTCATCTTTGTCATCTCTGTAGAGGTCCAAAATCTGTTGTGAACACTTGAAGACATGCTGTTGTTTTTGACGCGGTGTATTCTTGGTACCCATCTTGTACTGACTTTTGACATCCTTAGGTGCTGATGGAGAATATTCAAAATGGTTGTAGGTGACACTCCAACCATTTCTGTAAGCTGCTTTTTATTCAGTCTGGCATCTTCCTCTACAAATTTTTTGACTTTTTTGACAGTGTCTGAGAAAGTGGCCTCAACAAAGCTTCCTGGATGGAGGTTGTCTTCAGTTGCCTCTCTGCCTTGCTTGAAAAGGCTATGACACTTGTAAACCATGGATTTCCCAGGGCAACCATCTCCATAAACAAACATCTGTTCCAAAGTGGCTTGAGGTGTTTTCCCTTGTTTGGTGAGGAACTTAATGACAGTGTGAAATTCAATTTTATCAATAGTTTGGGGTTTTCTTCATGTTTGATGTGCTGCTTTGGCAATGTCTGAAAGAACATGGATACAAGTAGCCTGAAGTTTGGCACATATACTAATAATAAGTCACACAATCAAACTGTATACTAGTACTGTCACCTCTCTGAAAACCACCCCTTCTTGCACGAATTTCTTGACTACCCCATACAGACAAATGACAGTTAAAAAATGTGAACTCTTTTGATCTACAATATAATGTTTTCCAAGTTTATTAGGGCCAATTTTGTGTTTGTAACCTGCTTTGGTTGCTATTTGAATGGTATTTAATGAGTTTTCTATTTCCCCCATTTCCCCTTGGGTTAAAAGTTATGTATTTTATTTTTATACTTCTGGTGGTTATCTTAAAAATTCAACATGCATAATAAAGGTAATCGATACCTCTCTGTTCTCTCTCTTTCTGGTCGTGGACTTTAGAATGCTTAATTTCAGTTACCACCTTCCTATTCTGTGTGGTTTTATCTCTTATTTTGGTTCTGCGGTGTTTTTTAATCTCCCAGATTAGTGTTTATTGTTTTATATAGACAGTTCTCTTTTACATTTACCCATGTATGTTTTCAGTTTTTTTGCTTCCCTTTGTTTCTTGGCATCTTACTCCTTCATTCTGGGTTCAAGTTTCTTCTTCCTGGTGATTTTACTTGGTAGTTTTCTTCTTTCTTTCTCTCTGTATACATACAACTTTTTTTTTTCTGAACCATTTAAGAGTTACAGACATCATGCTCCTTTATTCATAAATACTTCAATGTATATTTCTCAAAGATAAATATATTTACTTAAATAAAACTACATTATAGTTATCAAAATCGGGACATTTTAGTATTACCAAATAGTATTATCTGATCTAGACCTTATTTAAATTTCTACCAATGATCCTTAATAATGCTTGTAATAGCATTTTCCCTATTAATTCAGAAGCCAATCCAGGATCATGCATTGCTTTTAGTTTTTAATATTCTTCAGTCTTTTAATCAAGAATAGTTTTTCAGTCCTTCTTTGTCTATCTAGACACTGACATTTTTGTAGAGTACACATAATTTATTTTGTAGAATGTCAGTTTGCTACGAATGATGCTTCCTTTTGTTTAAATTCAGGTTATACATTTCTGCCAAAAACATAGAAGTGGTGTTGTGTCCTCAGTGACTCATATCAGGAAGTACATGATGTTGATTTATCCTATTATTAATGGTAGCTTTGATCACTTGGTTAACATGCATTTGCCAGGTTTCCTCACTATAGAGTTACTATTTTTTCCTTTTGTAATTAAATAATTTGTGGAGGAGATACTTAGAGACTGCATAATATCTCCTTCCTCATTGTTCACCCACAGTTTTAGCAATCTTTGATTGTTCTTCCTTGAGTTATTGCTTTGATGGTTGCAAAATAATGGTTTTCTAGCTCCATTAATTTCTTCAAGCTTATTGGTTGACATTCTATTGTGAGGAAGAGCTTTTATTTCTGTTTAGTTTTGGACTTATGTATTCTTATTTTATTCATGGATTCTGTATCAACATTATTATTTATTTTGATGCTCAGATTATTTCAAATTTGGTCAGTTTGACTCTTTTAGCTCAGACTGCCCAAACAAAATACCATAGACTAGGTGGCTTAGAAAACAGAAATTTACTTGTACTGTAGTTGAACTCATATGTAACAGTATGTAGCCTTTTCAGACTGGCTTCTTTTACTTAGTGGTATGCATATAAGATTCCTCTATGACTTTTTGTGGCCTGATAACGCATTTGTGTTTTACTGAATAGTATTCCAGTGTATGGTTGTACCACAGTTTTTGTATCTATTCTATTGAAGGACATCTTGGTTGCTTTCAAGTTTTGGCAGTTATGAATAAAACATTTGTGTACAGTTTTTTGTGTGGACATAACTTTTCAGTTCATTTGGATAAATACCAAGGAATGCATTTGCTAGATTGTGTGGTAAGACTATGTTTGGCCTTGTAAGAAAAACTGCCGAACTGCCCTACAGAGTAGAGTGGCTGTACCATTTTGCATTTCCACCAGCTTTGAATCCTGTTCCTGTTGCTCTACATCCTCAACAGCATTTGCTATAGTCAGTGTTTTGGATTTTTTGCCATTCTAATAGGTGTGTGTTGATGTCTTGTTATTTGCAATTCCCTAGTGACATATCATGTTGAGCATCTTTCATATGCATAGTTGCTATCTGTCCAGATCATTTGTCCTTTTCAAATACTGGATTGTTTTACTTCTTATTAAGAGTTCTCTGTATGTTTTTGATATAATCCTTTATCAGATACGTGTTTTGCAAGTATTTTCTCTTAATCTGTGACTTATCTTTTTATTCTCTCAACAGTGTTTTTAGCAGAGTATAAATTTGTAATGAAGTCCAGTTTATCAGTTATTTCTTTCACTGATTTTGTCTTTGGTATTATATCTAAAAAACTCATTGCAAAACCAAACCAAGGTCACCAACATTTTCTGTCCTAGAACTTTTGTAGTTTTGCATTTTACATTTTGGTTTATGATCTATTAAAGTTAATTTTTCTGAGTGATATAAGGTCTGTGTCTAGATTTATTTTTTTACTTGTTTTTGCATGTGAATATATAGGTGTTCTATTAGTTGAAAAGACCATCCTTTTTCCATTTAATTGCCTTTTCTTCTTTGTCAAAGGTCAGTTGACTATATGTGTATGGGCCTATTTTCTGGATTCTTATATTAATTTGCTAGAGCTGCCAAAGCAGAATTATCACAGACTGGGTGGCTTAAACAACCAAAATTAATTTTCTCACAGTTCTGGGTGATAGAAGTCCAGGATCAAAGTATTGGCAGGATTAGTTTCTTCTGAGGCCTCTATTATTTGCTTATAAATGGCTCTCTTCTCCTGCTAGCTTTACATGGTCGTCCCTCTGTAACTGTTCAAACAGATAGTTTCAGGTTATTAAAAAGTTGTAGTTTGGAATCAGGTACACCAGGTAACTAGATGAGGTAAGGACTGAGAGTTCATTGAGTCTAATTAGGAGGATATACTTGTTCTCTAGAGTAATTGAAATGGTTGGCAAAGAATCCTAATTACAAGTGATTCAGAAGGTGAGAGGAGAAAGTGACATCTTCTATAGCAAGCTTGTCCAACGTGCAGCCCAAGAGGCCTTGAATGCAGCCCAACACAAATTCATAAACTTTCCATGAGATATTTTGCAATATATATATATATATACACACACACACACACACACACACACACACACACACACACACAGTATTTTCCGGCGAATATAGGCCACGCCTGGTCGTCTTATACGCCGGAAAATACAGTGTATGTATATATATATATATATATATTTTTTTTTTTTTTTTTTTTTTAATTCATCAGCTATCATTAGTGTTAGTGTATTTTATGTATGGCTCAAGACAATTCTTCCAGTGTGGCCCAGGGAAGCCAAAAGATTGGACACCCTTGTTCTATAATCTCTTGTTGAGTTCGATCCTACCACTTCCTTCTCATACTGCACCATTGTTATCCTCTCTTAGTATGTCCCTCAGGAGTATTTGTTGAACATTTGTGCTGAGCCCGGTACAAGAAGATGTGATCCCTCTTCTCAAGGAAATGGCAGACTAGATAAGAGGATAGTACTAAGTCATTTTATTAGTGTTCAGTAATATGGGGCATTTTGTGATTATTTATTATGTCATTCTGGATAAAAGTTCAGAAGATCAGAAAATGATTGCAGTCCATGGCTAAATAGGAAAGGTTTTTCAGAAGAGACATAATGAAAGCTGGGCCTTGAAGTGTAGTTTAGATTTAGATAGGTGAAATGGAATAGCATTGTAGTTGAGGTAAATACTATAGAGTGGAGACCTGATGAAAGAGGAATTATCAAGAAGGGATCATGTAGAAAACATGTTAACCTATGTCAGATTATTTGTATTGGAGAATAATGGGAAGTATAGAATATTAATAACAGTATTATAATAACAAATAGCAAATTTATGGAATACTTACTATGTACTAGGTATGGTCTCATGTGAGCACTTTATAGATATTCTCATTTTAATCCTCCTTACAGCCTTGTAAGGTAGGCATTGTTATTTCCATTTTACAGTCATGGAAACTGAGGCCCAACAGAAAAGTCAAGAATAGGTCCCAAATCATACATCTAGTAAATGATGAAACCAAGATTTGAGTTTAGGCCATCTAAATTCCAGCACCCATGCTTTGTAGTCACTATGTTTTGCTATAGAGGTTTTGGTAAAACCAAAATATGTTTTGAGAAACTTTCTTCAGGGATCAATCAACTATGACAGATATAAGGGAACCATTGAAGATGTTTGAAAAGACGTGTAGTTAGTGAGTTACTTGATGGCAGAGACCACTTCTTAGTCCTGTGGGAGACAGGTAGGTGTCATGTTGGGTGGACAGTTAATCCTCAGGCTGATATTTCAGATTATCTGAAAGATGGTGCACCAGTCCAAGAGTGAAGGGTAAATGGTGTAAATTAAATGAATGAAAGGGAAGTTTGGAACTTAGATGGCCTAGAGAGATGGGAAATTTGAGTGAAGCAAGATGTGGAGTTAGATTTTGGACAGATTGATTGATGTGATATATTTATTAGAAAGCTGTCATCCTGTTTCTTTCCTCCCCTCCCAACTCCACCCCTCAAAATGGTAAGACTGTCATTCATATTTGAAGGGACCAATTGGGAGATATAGATAGTAAAGAAAGAAAAACTACACATGAGGACAAGAATTCTTCAATGATGGGAGCCAAGAATGGACATCTTTTACCATGAGTTTTCAAAGGAAGAAGAGCTATTATCTAACTTCCTCCTCACATTTGGTATCCAAGAAATTCAAGAGTCATGGTTTTCATTCTTTTAAGGCGTGATATGTTAGTGAATGCATGACGTATGATGTAAAAAGACTTATGCTGTAAGTAAACATGTATGTAAAAGTTAGTCTTTAGGAAAAGGTTTGGTATTACAAGTTACTGAATATTTTTTCATTTGAAACAGGGAGGAATAATGGAGTAAATAGAGATAGAGATTACCCACAATTGTTGTTAACAGAGTTTTCTTTCAACATCTATGTATCATTAAAATCCTTTTTTGGATTCCTGTTTTCCTTTCAGTAACTCAGGAATAAGTGACTTATGATCTCCCACTGTCCCTACACACACACTCCTCTCCCTCCATGTCAGTGTTAGGAGGTGACAAAATTGGTAGAAATAAAGCATTGAAGGTGCTGAGTGATAGGAAACCGGATGGACAGTGAATGACTTTATTAGAACTTACTAATCTTTCTCTATTCCTTGCTGCATCTGTCCCCATGCCACCATGTTCCAACCACCCTTTTTTCCTTCAATAAAAACTCAAAACCCAAGCCTTCAAAGAGCATGGAGGGGGAAGCCGGGGTGGCTCAGTGGTTTAAGCGCTCACTTTGCAGCACCGGACCGGCCCCGGCCCCGGCCTGTTCGGAACCATGTGCTGAACTGGGAGCTCCCCCAGTTCAGTTCTCTCTCTGTCTCTGTATCTCTCTCTCTCTCTCTCTCTCTCTCTCTCTCTCTCTCT
>PVKE010005396.1:0-59201 GCA_004027555.1 Craseonycteris thonglongyai
ATCTCGACTTACTGATGAGCATCTTAATAATTGTTTGCTAACAGGGTTGTCGTCATACTCTCCTAATTACGAGGCACTGGCCAATGAAATGCAATGCCAAAGATCACACTGACAGATTGTTTTTTTTTATGTTTTCTTTTATGTTTTTTTAAATGATTTTATTATACATGTGTTTTTTATTTACTTTGTATTACATTTTGTATATATGTTTCTTTGTGTGTATATAATTTATACAATAAATGTATTATTTTAAAATTATTTTTGTTTATTATTTTTTATTTTTGTTCAATAATAAATATCCTTAGAAATAAATGGTGTCTGCCACCCTACTGATATTTTAGAATGCACCCTAGGGTATAAAAAGGTTAGGAACCCCTGGTTTAGAGGTTACCTGAGGGTAATGGGGGAGGGGGGTAAGGAAGGAGGGAAGGGGACTCAAGTGTATGGTGATGAAAAGAGCTGGATCTGGGTGCTGAACACATAATGCCATACATGGATGATGTGATGATGCAATGTACAATTAATTGTACACCTAGCGCCTGTGTAATTTTTACTAACCAGTGTCACCCCAATAAATTTAATTTTAAAAAATGATAAAGATTGGCAGAGTAGACTAAATACATGATCCAGTATATATTGTGTATAGGAAATTAACTTCAAATGGAACAATATAGAAAGAGAGAAAGTAAGAGGGTGAAAAAAGATATAATATTCAATTATTAATCAAAAGAAAGCAGAAGTAGCTATTCAGCATCAGATGAATTAGACTTCAGAGAAAAAAAATTACCAGAGACAAAAGGACATTCTATAGTTATATGAAGGTCAATATATAAATAAGACACAACAACCCTAAATATGTATTCATCAAACAAAAGAGCTGCAAAAAGTACTAAAACGTAAAGCAAGAAGTGATATATTTTAAGACAAATCCAAAGATATTGAGAGTCAACACCTTTCCCTCAGTAATTGATACTAGAGGAAAAATTAGAAAGATTATAGAAAAACTCACCAATAACACCATCAAACAGAACCAAATGACATTTATACAGAAGTGTTTCAAGTCTTTATGGAATATGTACAAAGACAGATTATATCCAGGGACATGAAATAAATTTCAACAAATTTAAAAGAATTGAAATAATACAGTGTATTCTCTGACTTCAATGGTAAAACGCTAAACATCAATAACAGAAAGATAACATGAAACCTCCAAACATTTGGAAGCTAAACAACACACTTCTAAATAATCCTTGGGTCATAAAAAGAAGCCTTAAAGAAAATTAAAAAGAAACATGTATGTATGTATATGTGTGTATGTATGTGTGTGTATATATATATATATACACACATACACATACATATACATATATATATAATCTTAATGAAAATACAACAATAATATTAATATTTGTGAGATATAGTTGAAGTAGTTGGTTCTTTAAAATTATAACATGAAAGTGACAAGTTTCTAGCAAGACTGACAAGGAAAAAAGAGAAAAGACTCAAATTGCTAATATCAGGAATAAAATAAGGGATATCACGACAGATCCTATAGACATTGAAAAGCTAATGAGAGAATAATATAAACATGTACATTTGAGAAGACCTTAGATGAAAAATGGACTAATTTATCAAAAAATACTAACTACAATAATTTACTCAAGAGGAAATCATTTGAATAACACTATACCAACTAAGTAAAGTGAATTAATAGTTTAAGAACTCCTCCTCAAAATTATTTCCAGTCCCAGATGATGTCACTGAAGAATTCTGAGGAGTGGTTAATAAATTCAAGGAATAAAGAGGAAAGTTAAAAAAAAATTATTATTTTTCCTTTTCAAATATTTACACTTAACTTTAATAAACTCTTCAGATTGTTCAGTAAATTTATTTATATTCTTGAAAAAAAGTTTTGTTTTGCCCTCAAATTGTAGCTTTAACCTCTTCATCATCTGTAAATTTCTTTTCTTAAATATGTTTTTTCATATTTGGAAACAAATAATAATCAAAAGGAGCCAGGTCTGGACTGCAGAGAGGATAGTTCAACATTTAAAAGCCAGTTGTAAGGAGTCGCCAAGGAAGCACTGCTCTATGTACACAGTGCATTGTAGTGCATAAGCAGCACACTTTTGACCCATTTTTCTCTTCTTTTTTCTTTCACAGAATCTTTTAACTGTTTTCCACATACTGAAGTAGTACTCTACAGTTATTGTGATACACTTAGCCTTATAACTGATTAGCAGGATACCCTCCATATCCCCAAAAAACAGTAGACATGAATTTTCTAGCCAATTGCAACATTTTGAATTTTATAGGGGGTGGTGTGCCCTTTTCATGCTACTGCATGGACTCCTGCTTTTACTCAGGCTCAGAATGATGAACCCAAGTTTCATATCCAGTGAGAATATGGTTTAAAACTTTACCCTAGTTGTCCCTGCAGAGGTCCAAAAAATGCTGTGAACCTTTGAGGTGGTGTGAGCCTTCCTGGTACCCATCTTGCACTGACTTTTGATATCATCAGGTGATAATGGAGAATACTCAAAATGGTTGTAAGTGATCTTGGACTGAGGTCGTCTTCAACTGACTCTCTGCATTGCTTGAAAAGGCTATGCCATTTGTAAACCATGGATTTCCCAAGGCAACAGTCCCTGTAAATCACTATCTCCTCCAAAATGTTTTGAGGTGTTTTCCTTGTTTTGTAAGAAACTTAATGATGGTGCAAAATTAAATTTTATCCATATTTGGGGTTTTCTTCATGTTTGACATGATTCTTTGGTAATATCTGAAAGAACACGGATGCAAGAAGGCTGGAATTTGGCACATATAATAATATTATAAGTCACACAATCAAACCATGTTCACCAGTATTCCAACCTTTCCAAGTAAACCTCCATTCTGTGAATTTCTTGAGCATCCTTCCTCTATCAAACTTTGAAGACAATTTCTCACAGTCTCTTATATAAAATAAAAAAGGAGAGACTACTTCCCAATTGATTTCATGAGGCAGGTATTACTTTGATACTAAAACTACACAAAGATGATACAAAATCAAAACAAAAAACAAACAAAAAAGAATAATATAACAATATCCTTGTTAACATAGAAGCAAAGGTTTAATGAAAGGTTAGTAATGGAGTTCAGCTATATGGAAAAAGAGTTATACAGCACTATCAAGTGGGATTTATTCCAAGGATATAGAGTTGGTTCAATATTTGAAAATAAATCAATGTAATCTACCATATCAACAGGCTAAAAAAGAAAAATCACAATGAAATCAATAAATGTAAAAAAGGTTTAAAAAAAATTCAACACACATTTATAATTAAAACTCTCAGAAAAGGAGATATAGAAGGGTACTTCCTTAACATGATTAAGAGTACCTACAAAAAACTTACAGTTAACATTATGCTAATAGTAGGGACGAGACGTACCATCTTAAACAGTACAGAAAACAAAGATACTGCCTTATTTCAAATGGAATGTATGGCCAGCCTAGTCTCACTGGGCTAAATTCAAGGTGTCAGTAGGCTGACCAGATATACTCTTTGAAATAGGACAATACGGTTGTTTTCCATCTCATTTAAAATGATATGTCTGGCCAGCCTACATAATGCTGACAGACCTAGTTCCCCATAACATAAGAAATAAGGCAAGGATATCCACCTTTTTACTCTTATTCAAAACAGTACTTAAAGTTTTAGCCAGTGCAATATGGAAAGAAAAGGAAATTGAAAAGGAGGCAAAAAGGAAGAAATATAATACAAATTTCTTATTTTCATATAATTGTTTACATAGAAAATCCCAAAGAATCTATAAGAATTCAGAGAACTTACGAGTGTTTTCAGCAAAGTCTCAGGGTATAAGATAAACATACACAAATCAATTGTATTTTCATATACATATAGATGCTAAAATTATTAAAATATGATTTACAGGGGAAGCTGTGATGGCTCAGTGGGTTAAGCACTTGCTTTGCAGCCATGGAGCCTGAGGATCAAATCCCGGCACCGGCCCAGGCGGACCCATATGCTGAACTGGGGTGCGCCCCCAGTTCAGTTCTTTCCAGGGCCTATGCGGGAGGCTTCAGGCCCAGTTCCTGCCCTGCGCAGCCCCGCGCCGACCTGTGGAGTGAAACTATATGGAAAACTAATGCTGTCAACTGTGGAGACTACTCTGGGCCCTCCCTCCTTTTCTCTGTCTCTCTCTGTCTGTCTCTCTTTCTGTCAGAAAACAATAAAATAAATAAATAAATAAATCTTAAAAAACTATGATTTACAATCACTCAAAAATAGTTAGGTATCTAAAAAAATATGCACAAAGCTTGTATGCTAAAAACTACACAATGATAATGAAAGAAACACTTTTTTAAAAGAGTTAAATAAATGGAGAGTCACACCATGTTAATGGATGGAAAGATTTAATATAGTAAATATTTTTGTAGTTAAGAGTCTCCTGGCTGTAACATTGTGAGGACCTTAACCAAGTTTTATGTCTTCCTCTCTCTCTCTCTCTCTCTCTCTCTCTCTATATATATATATATATATATATATATACCATCACACACCATATATCATATATAATTATATATTATATATAATATATATGACATATTCTTCTGATCGAAATACTTACCCTTCTATCCATACGTTCATCCAATTCAAAACAAAATAAGCCATAGGGAGTGCCTATGAATGTATGTGGCAGGAAACGTTCTAAGCACAAAGTACAGCCATGGACAAGACCGCCAGTCTCAGACACCAAAGAGTTCTTTTTTCCTTTAATCTTATGATTTCACTTTTAAGATTTGCTTCCTTGGGCATAAGTGACCTTACTGAGGTATTTCAGCTTCATTATCTAGTCAGTTTTTAAAGACATTAGATTTCTGTAGAGTTGAAAAGAGTAGTAGGGCAACACCTATGGTCCATTTAAAATAGTAAAAAAAGGAAATTCAGAGGAACTTTCAAGAGCATCACATCTCTCAATATTTATATATTTCCAGACCAGGGATTTCTGTTACTGTCTCAAAAAAACCCAGGCATTTTCTAACACTGGCACGTTAGCTAATCAAATGTGTTTATACAGCATGGTGGCCACTACAATGGGAATGTTACAGGTTTGTCATCTGGAACCAGCAGGACCTAAAGCTCAACTCACACTCTTATTCTAACACTACATTAAATTTCTTCCTTTTTCCTATTGTCCATATTGGCTCTCTTTTATAGCATTTTGGAACCACAACAATATTGCTATAAAATTCCCCTTTTCCCTATTTTTTCGAAAATATTATCATAAGAGCTTACATAGCAATTAACTACATGTGAGGCATTTGCTAAGCACCTCATGGTCATTAACTCAGTTACTCCTCAGAATTAGTGAATGGGAAAGTTATGCTTAAGAAGATGGAGTTTGAGAAAATTGTCTAATGTCACACGGCAAGTCGATTGGTGAAGCCAGAATTTACGCCCAGGGAGTCTGGGTTCACAATCCATACCCTGAATGCTAATACTAAACTTCCATTGTCTCACCAGTGCATTAACTTTATTCTGACTCTAATGACTCATTTTTCAGATCTGCTGCTGCTGATTAATTTTTCTTCTCTCAAATTATACTTTGATCTCTGTTTGATCTCAGGCTATGTATAATCATTATAATCACAAAATAGAGAGTGATATGAAATATATCAGTCAACTATTAGTCTTCATTTGGTCAATAAACAGCATTTAGTCACTCTGTCTACAATCAGAAATATAGCAAAGTCTTAGGACTGGATTTATTGAGATGTAACAGCTTTAGACTATCACCTAGCCACTATCCCTAAGTAGATAGCAAAACCAGGGCCCTTAATAGTACATATGAAACTTGCTGATAATGTTTCTTGTGTTCCAGTCATACAATCAGGTATATGTCAACATAGGCTCACTGTTCCTTTTTGCAGTATTTTCATACTCATTATAGTTCCTTGAATTTTCATTGTTTTAAATGCTAATGGAACTTATTTGGGCAATGATAACAAAAAGACAATAACTGCCGACGTGTCTATGGCAAAGAAGTAACAATTCTAAGTTTGTATTTTCCTGTTTTTGTTAAAGTATGCATGCTGGTGTTAGAAGTAATTTGTTTTACTATCACAAAAAGAGCAACATTCCTTAATAATTTTCTTGAAAAAAATAATAAATTAAGATTAAGTTTGCCCCAATGTCATTTTCCCTTACTTGCTTTTATTGTATCTTCTGGAGTGGAAGGGAAGGATTCAGCTAGGACTCCTAAATAACCAACAGCCTACCCCATCTACGGCGTAGTCCATAGGGAGTAAACTGTTAATAGTCATGAAAATTACAAATCATTGAAGTGCTTGTGGGTTGTGATTCTATAGTTTTACTTTCTTTTTAATTTTCTACATGGGTAATTTTTAATAAGGAAAAAGGCAAGGGCAGATGAGAAAAGCTGGAAAAGTGCACCCACATCTACATTGCCATCTCAGACAAAAGAATGGTGTTAAATTTGTCAGTAATGACACAACCACTATCATTATTAAACTGATGGCTGACAAAGATGATGATATAAACTTGGAATTTACCTGGACTATAGAGAAAAACAGTTTTTTGTGTGGAGAGTTACCTTGTTAAATCCATTCAATTGTCCTCAGGAGATCTTTAGCGTTGGTTCATTGTCTTAACAAGTAACCCATTTTGAAAAATAATAATACTTCTCACGTTAATAAATTCTTGAACTGGAGTCATGCAGTCCCAATGACTTGATCATATCGTGTTTATTAATGAGGTTTGAAACATCTTTTATATGAACATTTAGCCTAGTCATTTCTTATTTACCCACTTTAAAAAAGAAACATTCATTTCAGAGGAACTAGCATTCATCTACTGCGTATTCAAAAAGTTACTCATAAATATCTGTTGAGCACACACTCTGAGCATAGATATTTTATTCAGGGGGAGCACTGAGGCTCAGGGAACAGAGAAGGCAAAGGAATTGTACAAGATAGTAAATTTCAAAGAATTCTTTCCACAAATTTAAATTCTAGGCACAGAAAGTAAAATAACAAAATTAGGCAGTGTATTATTAAGTGTCCAACAAGAGGTATATAGTAAATCAGATAACAATCATCACAGAAGCAAAGGTTAATTTAATGTAATGAAGCTTAAATGGCAGTGCCCCTCACTCAAACAGGCCCCTTTAAATAAATATTACCTCCTTTAATAAACTTTGTATACATAATTGTAAAACTTTTTTTCTGAATGAGGGCCCCACAAATGACCTAAGTTTTAGTCCCCACAAAATCAGGATTCGCCTCTGCATAGGAATTCCGAAAGGCAGAGCAGCAATTTAAGATCACTCACAGCAAAGATGCCTTGTTTGCAACTCTGTATTTACCATTTTGCTAGTGGTTCTTTGTTCTCAGTAGTTTCTAGTCTTTGTGATCATTTAAAACTACTGTGATTAAAAAACAACTAATCTAATTATTTTACAGGACTAACACAGCCATCCATCTCTGAATATGAAGACACTCTAACAAATATTTCTTTCAGAAAAATAAGAAGTACTTAAAAAACAAACAAACAAACGAACAAAGAGAAACGGTGTTGCTCATAAAATACAGAGCCCAACTCCTCCTGGAATCAGCAGACTAATTTAATGTGGAACCAACATTAAGTCTTTCCTGGAGATAAGATGGAGAGTTGTATTTTAACAGGATGAAGAAGAAAGGGGCTGTAGAAGGAGGAGGCTGCCCAGGGCCCCCCTAAATCAAGGCACCTCATGAATCTTTCTCTCTTTAGAATGACGGTTCTAGAGGCTGAGAGGTGTAGGTATAGTTGGTGTTAACTGACCACAGTTGACGAGGATCTGCACGCTAGCATAGGTGGAGGTAATTGCTGGTAATGGGCCATGACTGACAGAGGA
Source organism: Craseonycteris thonglongyai (assembly GCA_004027555.1). Lineage (NCBI taxonomy): Eukaryota > Metazoa > Chordata > Mammalia > Chiroptera > Craseonycteridae > Craseonycteris > Craseonycteris thonglongyai. The sequence continues at coordinate 7,918 of PVKE010005396.1, forward strand.
AGAAGGACCCTCCTACTGCATTCCAGGCAATGATATAAAATGGGAAGGTAGAAGCAAGGAGTGGCAGAGGAGAGGAGCAGATGGGTGCTTGGGTGGCTGCAGTGGGCTTGACCCACAAGGCCCAGCAGCAAAGAGCAGAACTTGGGACGCAGAGATTTGGTTTACAGGGAGCAGCCAGCTCAGCCCACAAGGCACGGCAGCAGCTATAGTGCCCGGACCAGTAGCGTGGTTTGAGGAGACAGGCAGTCTTTGAGAGTGGAAACCTGCTGCCTTCTCAGGTCACTGGTGCTACCAACTCCTGTGTCAGCCTATTGGCTGAACAGTGCAGGCAGCATGAGCCCGGATTCGGTTTCCCTCCAGTAACACCTGTGGCAACCAGGAAGGGATAATCTTGGTTTTATCTGGTAACAGTATCTCTACCATTCTTTTACATGCTTCAGATGAGTAAGAAATAGTTTCAGAGCTGATGACAGGACTGAAGTAGGGACATGGCACTTGTATTCCCTACTTGAAAATTGATAGAAAAATTGGGGCAAGGAACCTAGCCAATCATCACACGCCATTAATGTAAAGTTAATATGTAAATGTATATATATATATATATATATATATATATATACACACACACACACACACACACACACACACATATATATATATATACTTAAAATAATCCTAATAAATCTATTCTTATTTAATGGCTTCTCAACTTTATTTTTTTCTTAGAAAGACGTCACCTACATTATGACAATTTTATTTTTATTATAAAATTTTATAGTTTAATTTATATGTAAGACGTAGATCTCAAAGTTATTTTAGTATAAGGTTTGAAGTACTTGTCTAGCTTTATTTTTCCTCTACATATCTTATGAATTTTATCAAAATAATTTGTTACTTAGTGATCTAAAATGCAACCTTAATATATACTAAATTTTCATAAATATTTGGATCTATTTCTAGAGACTCTAATTTATCCCTTTCATTACATTACCTCATATATCCATTCATGGGTATCGATTATTTTAAACTGTATGTTTTAAAACATTGTGTCTGTTGGTATTATTCACTCACTAATCTTCACATTTTTTCTTAAATTTTCTTGGCTATTTTTGTATGCTTCTATTTATTTAAAGTTCTGGTATGTGATGCTTGCTTGGTTTTTATAGAACTAAATTTATAGAATTGTTATATATTTCTTTGGTTTTTAATCATTAATTCAAAGCAAATACTTTCAAAACCAATTACCTATCTCTGATTTTCCTTTCAGGTTTTAAAAAAAAATCATCTATTTAAATTGCTTAGAAAATCTTTAGGATACATGTTGCTGTAATGTAGGTTTGGTTATAAAATGACTGTCAGTCAAATTCATCTACATGATAAAGAGAGGCTCTCTCTTATTAATGTGGAAAGCTTAAAATGAAGTATCATCCTTATCCCTGAAAACCAGTTTAATATTGATCTGCTACCGTTACAGAACTAAACTAGCTTATTGAAGTCAGCTCTCTCCTTGAGAGTTCCATTACCTGTGATTGTTTTCCTTCATACACATTATTAAACAACAAGCAAACACAAAATTCTCTGAATTCAACCAAAGCAAATCCTTAAGAAAGTCTAAAAGAAGTGTGTTTTAAAAATAAAAAGGATCGTATCTCTTTATATGTTTTTTATTGTAAAATGTATTTGGGTGGCATTGGTTAGTAAAAAATACATAGGTTTCAGGTGTACAATTCTATAATACATTTTCTATGTGTTGCATTATGTTCTCACTACCCAGAGTTAGTTCTCCTTCCATCACCATATAGTTCACCCGGCCTTCCTCCTTCCCCAACCCCCTTTCTCCTTGCCTTTGGGTAACGACTAACCTATTAACTGTGTCCATTAGTTTTTGTTTCTTTGTTGCATTCAGTTTTATGTTTCACATATGAGTGAAGTCATATGGTTCTTGGTTTTTCCTGTCTGGCTTATTTCACTTTGAATGACGATCTCAAGGTCCATTCATGTTGTCATAAATGGCTGTATTTCATCTTTTCTTATGACTGAGTAATATTCCATTATGTAAATGAATATAAAAACTAAATTGCCACTAGTTATATTTGCTTAGAACAAATGATTACTATTAATAAAAATTAAAAAAAAGTGACGTTTTTGCCTAATCTTACAAAAGAAGGGTTGCTGGGATAGCTCAGTGATTGAGCGCTTGCCTCGAAATCTCAAGGTCAGGGGTTCAATTCCCAGCCCTGGTCGTGCAAACCCCATATGCTGAACTGCAGTGCAACTGGTAACCACCAGGATGGCATGGCTGAGAAGGTTCTTGCCTCCCAGGCAGGAGGCCCCAGGTTCAGTTCCAGCCCTGTGTGGCCCCATATTCACCTGTGTGGAATAAAATCATGTCACAACTGATGATGTACAACTATTAAAACTGCTCTGGGCCCCCACCTTCTCTTTCTCTCTCTCCTCTCAAACAATGAAATAAATCTTAAAACAAACAAAAAAAACCATATTTTAGCTTACTACTAATGTTAATTATGTTTAGATCTTTTTTTTTTTTAAGATTTATTTTATTGTTTGAGAGAAGGTGAGAGAGAGAAGAAGGAAGGGCCCCAAGCTGTCTCCATAGTTGTGCATCATTAGTTGTGACATGGTTTCATTCCACACATGTGGATGTGGGACCGCACATGGTGAGAACCCAACTGAGGACGTCACGCATGGGAGAAGAGACTTTCACCATCAAGCCATCCTGGCAGTTACCAGTTGCTATGCAGTTAATCACATGAGGTTTGCACAGGCCAAGGCTGGGAATCGAAGCACAAAACTCACGATTGCAAGATAAGCACTCAATCACTGTGCTATCCCGGTATCCCCTGTTTACATCTATATCTGACACACATAAAATTTTGATGCAAATGTACTTTACAGTTGCTTTAAAATAAAATAAATGAAACAAAGGAGGTTTTGCATTACTAATTGCTGAGAGCTTCTTTCTTATTTTTTTATTAAAATCTGGGCAATATACTAAAAATTAAATGTCCTGATTCTTTTGAGCTATAGAGCAATTAAAAAGCAGCATACCCAACACCTGGTTAAAATATGCTATTTATCTTTCTCATTAATTTCTTAACTAACTCTTCATAAACATCAAAAAAGATCCACTTGAAAAGTGTGACTTGACACAATAAACCCAATTAAAACATGTGCACACATACACAAATACATACACACACACTTACACATTTTGTAGCTCCTAATGGTGCCAATAAATCAACTCAAAACTATTATAAAAGTAATTAGGAATAAAGAAATAACTTATCTTGATGTTTCTTTTTTTTCTTAATATGATTCTAATGCAGTTACACATGTGTATCTAATTACTACATCTGAGGACCTATAGTCATTGTTCGATTTCTGTATTACAAATGGCCTGACATTTAATTAGTTTGTGATTAAATTATGTAAATATCTAATGATGACCAAATGATTAAAACTTTTGTACCTCTAGTTTTTCTCAGCACTAAAGTTAATTATATCTGACCACATACACAATATGTAAAGAGACTCATACAAAAATCTTTACAAGTGAGAAGTTGCAATTATTCAAATTAAGACTGAAAGATGTACTGTTGAGTACATCTTACCAGAGGTACAGTGGGATGGCATAGGACTTCAACCATTTCAAAAACTTCAGGCCTAAATTATAACAAGGACAGATCTAGTAAGCCAGGTTTTTGATTTCTTATTTATTCTCATTTTATTCCCTTAGGGACTGATGACCACTGGGGTGGATGTGTGTATGTGTGTGTGTGTGTGTGTGTGTGTTATTTTTAGTTATAAGACATGACCAATTTATATAAGCTTTAGGTTAAATTTCAGTTATTGATGTCGTGGTGCCAATCATGTTTTTTTATGCATTTTAAGTCAACCATAGATCACAGCTTTGTACCAACTCCTGTGAATTGCAGCAGCTCTGCTCTCAAAGCTCGAGTACCAATACACTTAATTCAGGAGTTTTGAATCTCTGAGAAGTGAGGGCTGGTTAAAGTCCCTAGAAGACCTAAAGAATAGCAATAAGAAACGGGTTCTTCCTGCCACTTATACAAGGGCTGTCTGAAAAGTATCCAGCCATGTAATCTTTCTCATTATATTGACAATGGCTGGATTTGTTCTTGCAGCCTTTGTATAATCAAGTTGAATGAAGCAGGACTAGATAGAATGCCTCTTAAGAAATGTTGCTATTAACAAACGACATACTTTTGGTGTCCTAGAAGCATGATACAAACACCAGCCACATTCATCTCTACCCTATCTCTATGATTATACAGAGATAGTCCTGAGAGACAGAGAGGTAGCATTGCAATCTATCATTAATCCTCAAAGGTATGTAGCCAACACATTCAATGAACTGCACCATCAGAAATTTTCTCTGATAGCTAAAAAGCAAATTTGGCTGATCTGTGAGTCTCATAACATACAAATCTAGTTGACCAGAAAAAGAAAACACTAGAAATTTGGCATTGTTACAATAACTGATTATTTCCTAAACAGCTTGCTATATGACAGTTTAGTGGGAGTAAACAAGTTATCTTTAAAATAGTAAGTTACTTGATAATATTTCCACATTCTCCAGAAAGTATAAGCACATATAAAAAGTATAAGCAGGCTAAATTTCTTTCCTCCTAATTTTAGAGCAAAAGTATTAGATGGCCAATATGTGAAAAGAATAGATGCAAGCAATCTAGAAACTAATTAATCTTTAATTAAGGAAATATGTGGCTCTAAAGAAGCAACAGATTTAAAAAAAAGTAAAAAAAAGAAGGGAGGGATATTAGTGGAAGGGGAGAGCAAGAGTGAGAGAGAATGAGAGAGAAATAAGGCCATTAATTTTGGAAAATAACAGAGAAATATGGAGAGGAAAACAAGATGTCATTAAAGTCAAGATTATAGAAATGGAAGGTAGAAATGATTTAAAATAATATGCTCAATGTGAACTTAATGCATTTAAGATGAAAGAAAACAGTCCTCTAGTTCAAGATAGCAAACTAAAAAACTACATATACCTCATGTCCCTCATGAAATACAATGAGATGGAAATATGAATGTATAAGAAGAAACAAGCTTATAGAGAGAATTAGAAGGGGGAATTAGTATCAGACAAGAGATGTTAACAAATTTTAGAAAGTTATAAAATAGGTGAAACAGTAAAGCAAGACCAGCTGGCAACCCATTTTTGTCAAAGGTCAGATACTAACTATTTTAGGCTTACACAACAAAATAAAAGACATTCTATCATAAATATAAAATCTGCTATTGGAACACAAAGCCACCATTAACAATACCTAGAAAAATGAATGTGGTTGTATTCTAATAAAATTTCACCAAAGTGACCCTATAATTAGTAACAGTTATGCACATAGTTCTAGCTGCTCTGCTGATCAAAGACCCATAGAGTATGAGCTTAAAATTAATTTAAAAAGCAAAGCAAATTTTGAAATAAAATTAAACAAATACTTCACTATGAAATAACAGTGCCAATTACTCCTAGTTGCATGCTCTGTCCATGTAAAAGCAGGGAACTCAGCTCTTATCCTTAAGGAGGAAAATGCAAAGGTTCTTCCTTGTAGAAACTGTAATTTCCAGAATTGCTGTTGATACCTTAAATAAGGCCCTCTTTTTTTGTTTGGACTATGTTTACCGTGAATTCAAGTCAGAGCTCTTATGTACCCTGCCCACCAAACTGGTTAGAGTCCCCACACATGGGAGAGACCCACTCTAACACAGATGAAGTTATTTTTTATTTTTATTTTTTTAAGATTTATTTATTGTTTTTGACAGACAGAGAGAGAGATACAGAGTCAGAGACAGAGAGAATGGGAAGGGCCCAGAACAGTCTCCATAGTTGCACATCATCGGTTTTTCCACATAGTTTCATTCCACAGATGGGCTTGAGGCTGCACAGGGCAGGAACTGGGCCCGGGTCTCACCTCGGTGAGAACTGAACTGGGGGCACTCCCCAGTTCAGCATATGGGTCCACACGAGCCAGGGCCAGGATTTGATCCTCAGTCCCCAGGGCTGCAAAGTGAGTGCCTAACCCACTGAGCCATCCCGGCTTCCCCCAGATGAAGTTATTTAATAGTGAACAGAATACATAGCACCTACACTGTCTTTTATTCTTACATAGAGAAAAACAAGTAAAATCATCAGACATGTGAGAAAATCTAATCGAACGAAGGAGATAGAACAAACTGACCCCTACGTAAACAATAATACAGAAAATTAAAAAGTAGGGCTTCAGCATACTTCTTAAAATTTAAGAAGATATTATACATCCAGGAAAATGAAAATAATGAATCAAACAAAAATCAAGGAATCTATAAGAGTTCTCCAAGACAACATTATTCACAATAACCAAAATACAATAAGCTAGTTTGTTATTGGTATATAAGAATGCAACTGATTTCTGGGTATATATTTTGTATCCTGCTACTTTACTAAATTCCTTTATCAGTTCCAGTCATTTTGGGGCCTAATCTTTGGGCTTCTTTATATATAGTATCATGTCTTCTGCAAACTATAATAGTGTTACTTCTTTTCCTATTTGAATGCCTTTGATTTGCTTTCTTGTCTTGTTGCTGTGGTTAGGACTTCCAGTACTATCTTGAATAAGATTGGTGACAGTAGGCACCCTTATCTTGTTCCTGATCTTAAGGGAAATGCTTTTAGTTTTTCCCCATTGAGTATAATGTTAGCTGTGGGTTTATCATATACAGCCTTTATTATATTGAGATATGTTCCTTCTATTCCCACTTTGCTGAGACTTTTTATCATAAATGGCTGCTGAATTTTGTGAAATGCTTTTTTTTTTACATCTATTGACATCCCTATATTATTTTATGATACTATATATAAAGAAGCCCAAAGATTAGGACCCAAAATGACTGGAACTGATAAAGAAATTTAGTAGAGTAGCAGAATAAAAAATATATATCCAGAAATCAGTTGCATTCTTATATACCAATAACAAACTAGCTTATTTTGGTATTTGTGAATAATGCTGTCTTGGAGAACTCTTATAGATTCCTTGATTTTTGTTTGATTCGTTAATTTCATTTTCCTGGATGTATAATATCTTCTTAAATTTTATGTGATGTATCAAGTTCATTGATTTATATATTTTGTTTCAAAGATTTATTATTTTTGACAGACAGAGAAAAGGGAGGGCTGAGCGCAGTTTCCATAGCTGTACGTCATCAGTTTCCAACATGGTTTCAACACAAGTGGGTGGGAAAGGGGCGGGTGCAGGGTGGAAGCTGGGCTGGGAGCCTCCCACATGGGGGGCACACCCCCTTGATTTAGGGGCCAAACCAAGGGGTGGGGCAAGAACCAAACTGCGGGTGTCCGACCTAGGAAACACACCCCAGTTCAGCATATGGGTCCACACGAGCTGAGGCTGGGGTTTGATCCTCAGTCCCAGTACTGCAAAGTGAGCACTTAACCTCCTGGCTTCCCTTATTTACGTAACCATCCTGGCTTCCCTGATTTATGTACATTGAACCAAACTTGCATTCCAGAAATGAATCCCACCTGATCATGGTGTATGATTTTTTTTTTTAACGTATTGTTGATCTGATATGCTAACATTTTGTTGTGAGTTTTTGCATCATATTTATTAGGGACTTTGGCCTATAGTTTTCTTTTTTCTTTTCTCTTTTTTTGTAGTGTCTTTCTCTGGTTTTGGAATCAGGGTAATGGTGGCCTCATAAAACAAGTTTGAGGCTCTGCCCTCTTCTTGAATTTTTTAAAATAGTTTGAGGACAATAGGCATTCTTTTTTGAATGTTCTGTAAAATTCACTTGTGACGCTATCTGGTCCAGTGCTTTTGTTTGCTGTGCGTTTGTTGATTGCTAATTTGATTTCGTTGTTAGTAATTGGTCTGTTTCATCCTTGGAAGCTTGTATGTTTCTAAGAATCTATCTAAGAATCTACTTCCAGATTGTCTAATTTGTTGGCATGTAGTTGCTCATATTTTCTTATAATTTCTTGTGTTTCTGTGGTGTCCATTGTAGTTATTCATGTTCATTTCTGATTTTATGTATTTGGGTCCTCTCTAATTTTTTCTTGAGGAATGTGGATAAATATTTGTTAATTTTATGTATCATTTTTAAGAACTAGCTCTTGGTTTCATTGATCTTTTGTGTCATCTTCTTAGTTTCAATTTCATTAATTTCTGCTCTGATTACTATTATTTCCTTTCTTGTACTCATTTTGAGTTTTGTTTGCTGTGCTTTTTTCCAGTTTCATTAGGTGTAAAGTTAAACTTTTTTTGAGCTTTTTCTTGTTTCTTCAGGTAGGCATTCATTGCTATAAATTTCCTCCTCAGAACTGCTTTTGCTGTGTCCCATAGATTTTGGGTAATTGTGTTTTCATTCTCATATGTCTCAAGGTACCTTTTGATTTCTTCCTTAATCCTGTTGTTGACCCAATCATTGTTTAGTAGCATACTGTTTAGCCTCCATGTGTTTATGTGTTTATGTGTTTTGGATTTTTGGTGGAGTTTTTTTATTATTCTGTTTTTGTTTTTTGTAATTGATTTCTAGTTTCATACTGTTGTGGTCAGAGAAGGTGCTTGATATAATTTCAATTTTCTTAAGTTTGTTGAGGCTTGTTTTGTGACCTATTCCATGTGTACTTGAACAAGAATTGTGTATTCTGCTGCTTTGTAATCTAATGCTCTAAAAATATCAATTAAATCTATCCGTTATAGTGTGTCACTTAAAGCCACTGTATCTGTGTTGATTTTCAGGTTTTTTAAAGATTTATTTTTATTGTTGTTGACAGAGAGAGAGACAGAGAGACAGAGAAAAAAGGGAGGACCCAGAGCAGTCTACATAGTTCCACATCATCAGTTTTCTCATAGTTTCATTCCACAGATGGGCACAGGGTTGTGCAGGGTAAGGACTGGCTGGGGGTCCCCCCACATGGGAACCTCACCCTAGTGTAAACCAAATTTGGGGCATACCCCAGTTCAGCATATGGGTATGCACAAGCTGGGTCCAGCATTTGATCCTTATACCCTGAGGCTGCAAAAAAGAGCACTTGATGTGCTAAGCCATCCCAGCATCCCCCTGTGTTAATTTTCTGTCTGAAAGATTTGTTCTTTGGTGTCAATGGGGTGTAAAAGACCCCTAATATAATTGTGTTACACTTAATATCCACATTTATGTCAGTCAATATTTGCTTTATGTACTTAGGTGCTCCTATGTTGGGTGCACAAATGTTTACTAAGGTGATTTTTTCTTATTGGGTTAATCTCTTTAGAATTATGTAGTGTACTTTTTTGTCTCTTGTTATAGTCTTCATTGTAAAGTTTATTTTGTCTGATGTAAGTATTTCTACCCAGGCTTTTTTTTTTTTTCCATCTGCACAAAAGATCCTTTTCCATCCTTTTACTTTCAGTCTATAGGTGTGTTTTCTGCTGAGGTGAGTCACTTGTACACAGCACATGCCTGGGTCTTGCTTTCTTATCCATTCAGCTACCCTATGTCTTTTGATTGAAGCATTAGTTCCTTTACATTTAAAGTGATTACTGATAGGCACACAGTCATCACCATATTATTATTCATGTTTTTTTTTTTATTTTCTTTTGTTTGCTTGTTTTCTGCTTTCTTCTACTTAAGTAGCATTTCTTGTAATACTGGCCAGGTGGTAGCAAATTTCTTTAGTTTTTTCTTATCTGGGAAGTTCTTTATCTCTCCTTCAATTTTAAATGATAGCCCTGCTGGGTAGAGTAGTGTTGGTTGCAGGCCCTTGTTTTTCACTACTTTGATAATTTCCTGCTATTCTCTTCTGGCCTGCATAGTTTCTAGTAAGAAATCTCATGGTAGTCTTATGGGAGCTCCCTTGTAGGTAAGTTGTTGTCTTTCTCTTGCTGTTTTTAGGATTCTCTCTTCGTCTTTAACCCTTGCCATTTTAATTATGATAAGGGGTCCCAAAATTCAGGCAAGAAGTAATTTTGATAGAAAACACAGGTTTATAATTAAAAATTGTAAATTTTCATTGCTCAACAATGAAAATGTGTTGTTCTTTTGTGTAGCGCTCCATTTTTAATAACCCTGAACTGTCAGCTGTCACGCTATCTTTTTTTTGTTAGCAACACTTTACCGCACAAATGACGCAAAATTCAAATCTTGTGTGAATTTTGGGACACCCTTTATGTCTTGCTGTGGGTCTGTTTGGGTTCATCTCGATTGAGACTCTCTATACTTCCTGGGTTTGTATGTTTATTTCTTTTGTCATGTTAGGAAAGTTTTCAGTATTATTTGTTTGACCATGTCCTCAATCCCTTGCTCCCTCTCTTCTCCTTCTGGTACCCCTATAATCCAAATGTTATTATGCTTGACATTGTCCCAGAGGTCTCTCAGGCTTTTGTCATTTCTTTTAATTATTTTTTTCTTTTTGCTCTCCCAGTTGGGTATTTTCTGCTACCTTGTCTACCAAATCACTGATTCCATTGTCTGCTTCATCTAACCTACAGCTGATTCCTTCTAGTGTAGTGTTTATTTCTCTTATTGTATTCTGTATTTCTGCCCGGTTGTTTTTATGGTTTTGATGTCCTTCTTTATGGTTGCTATTTCATTGTTGAAGTTTTCATTAAGTTCATCAAGCATTCTTATAACTTGTGTTCTAAACTGTTGCTCTGGTAGATTGATTGTATTCATTTTATTTAGCTCTACTTCTGAAGGTTTCTCTTGTTCCTTCCTTTATTTAGGACATATTTCTGTTTCTTCAATCTGGATTACACTCTGTGTTTGTTTCTGTGTAGTACATTCATCTCTTATGAGTGTAATCCAAAAAGTGACAAATGAGATCTCAAAATTGGCCCTTTGGGGAGGGTTTACATTAAAAAAAAAATGGCATCCTCTTGTGGACCAAACATGAGGCAAACTCCACACTAGAAAAACTGATCTTTTGATTCTCATCCTGAAACTCCACAGCTCATCCCCTCCCAGCAAGTCTCTGGTGCTTCCAAAGATTCTGGCCCTCTGATGAACACATGGTGAGTACAAATCATTTGGGTTTGTGCACAAACCCCTCAGGAAATAGTCTGGATTTCCAGCCAATTTCTGTCCCACTGATATAGACAGAACTTTTGCACATTTTCTCTGCCAGATGTGACAAGATATTTTCTATCTTATGTTATTATTAATAGTGTCTTATATAGGTTCCAGGTGTACAATTGTACATAACATTGCCTATGTATTGCATCATGTGCTTACCACCCAGAATCAGTTCTCTTTCCACCACCATATACTTGATGCCCTCTCCCTACTCTATTACCCCCTCCCTCCTTACCCTCAAGTAACCACTAAACTATTGACTGTGTCCATGAGTTTTCATTTCTTTGTTATTTCAGTTTTATATTCCACCTATAAGTGAAATCATGTGTTTCTTAATTTTTTCAGTCTGCCTTATTTCACTTAATTCGGTACTTTCAAGGTCCATCCATGTTGTCACAAATGGTTGTATTTCATCTTTTATTATCACTGAATATTATTTCATTGTGTAGATGTATCACAACTTCTTCATCTTGTCATCCATCAAAGCAAATTTTGGTTGTTTCCATGACTTATTCACTGTGAACCGTGCTGTGATGAATAGTGGGATACATAGATCATTGTGAATTAAGGTTTTCAAGTTTTTGGGGTAGATACCCAGTAGTGGGATGGCTGGGTCATATGGTAATTCCATTCCTAATTTTTTGAGGACTCTCCATACTGCCTTCCATAGTGGTTGTACCAGTTTACATTCCCACTAGTGGTGTATGAGGGTTCCCTTTTCTCCACAGCCTCTCCAGCCCTTGTTATTCTTTGTCTTGTTGATTATAGCCATTGTAGCCATTATCAGAGTGTGAGGTGGTATCTCCTTGCATTTCCCTAATTGCTAGTGAAGTTGAGTATTTTTTCATGTATCTGTTGGCCATTTGTATGCTTTCATGGAAGAAATGTCTGTTTTGGTCTTCTGCCCATTTTTTAATTGGATCATTTGATTATTTTGTTGTTGAATTGTATGAGTTCTTTATATATTTTAGATATTAGCCCCTTATTAGAGGCATTGTTTGCAAATTTTTTATCCCATTTAGTTGGTTTCCTTTTTATTTTGTCGATGGTTTCCTTTGCTGTGTAGAAGCATTTTAGTGTGATATAATCTCATTCATTTATTTTTGCTTTTACTTCCCTTGCCTTTGGGGTCAAGTTCATAAATTCCTCTCTGAGCCCAATGTCTGTAAGTTTAGTACTAATGTTTTCTTATATGCAGTTTATTGTTTTGGGTCTTATGTGGAGGTCTTTGACTTCATTTTAAGTTAATTTTGGTATATGGTGACAGTTCACAGTCCAGATTCATTCTTTTGCATATGGTTTTTCAATTTTCCAGCACCACTTAGTGAAGAGGCTTTCTTTTCTCCAGTGTGTACGTTTTGCTCCTTTGTCAAAAATTATTTGTCTATAAATTTGTGGGTTTATTTTGGGGTTTTCAATTGTGGTCCATTGGTTTGTATGTCCATTTTTCTGCCAATAACAAGCTGTTTTGATTATTGACATTTTGTAGTATAGAACGAAGTCGGGGAGAATCCTGCCTCCAGCCTCATTCTTTTGTTGGAGAATTGCTTTGGTGATTTGGGGTCTGTTGTGATTCCATATGAATCTGATGATTTTTTTTCTATTTCTTGATAGAATGTGGGATTTTGATGGGAATTGCATTAAATCTGGATATTGCTTTAGAATGAATAATATGGCCATTTTATTTTACTTTTTTTAAAGATTTATTTTATTGTTTTTGACAGACTTTAGAGAGGCAGAGACAGAGACAGAGTGAGACAAAGAGAAGGGGGAGGGCCCAGAGCAGTCTCCATAGTTGCACATCATCAGTTTTTGACATGGTTTTGTTCCACATGGGTGTGCAGGGCCATGCAGGGCCGGAACTGGGCTGGGGGCCTCTTGCATGGAGGCACGCCCCCTTGAGCCAGGGACTGAAGTGTGGGGGGAAGGGGTGAGAACTTAACTGTGGGACTCCTGCATGGGAAGTGCACTATAGTTCAGCATATGTGTCTGCATGGGCCAGGGCTAGGATTCAATCCTTGGTCCCTGGGACTGCGAAACAAGCACTTACCCCACTGAGCCATCCAGGCTTCCCCAATATAGCCATTTTAACTATGTTGAATCTTCTAATGCATAAACACAGAATATCTTTCATAAATATTCTTAAAACATTATAAGGTTTGGGTGGGGGGGCGGGGTGTACCTCATCAGCTAGCATTAGTGTTAGTGCATTTTATGTGTAATTCAAGAGAATTCTTTTTCCAATGTGGCACAGGGAGTCAAAAGATTAAACACCTTGACCTAGATAACTGTAAAGCCAGGCTGTAAGTGTATTTCCATAGTTAACTAAACCCTAGCCTTCAAGGTGCCTGCTTAAAGCAGAAGTGGTTTTACAGGGGTCTCATCCTAGATGGACCATAGGCACTGACTTTTAATCCCTCCTAGCTCCATGAGGCTGCCAAAGCATAGCTTATTTAGTTGGACAGTTTATTGTTTTGGATTTTAAAACATATCCATGGGTCAAAGCACAACTTGATGTATTGGACTAATCCATCGGGTTCTTGTCCTCTTCAAGATTTTGGTATGGTATTTTCTCACTATATTCTTAGTTCTTTGATGCTTTTAAGAATTTGAAAATACACTTCATCTAACATTTTGGTTGTACTCAGCAGGATGACTGGTCTAAATTAAGGCATCACCATTTTCTAATATTTAAAGTACTAGTGTTTCTTTGCTGGTATTCCCAGTTGTCAATAACTTTCCTTCCATTCAGACAGTTGCTATAGTGTTCTATGCCCATGTCTCAGAGAAGGAATGAGCAGCATAATGCAAAGAATAAAAAAAAATAATCTACTTGTTTACTTTTGCAATTTAGTAGGCTTTATCAGGACAAATACAAATTGGTTTCAGTAGATTAGACATTTAGGACCAAAATTATTTACTCACAGTTTAGGAAAAGGCACTTCAAATCATAGAAAGAAGAGTATCAATGGGAAAGCTAAATATAGGTCATCAAAAAAAGCCTGAATCCCCAAATCTGCAAAACCTCCCTACTGGCTTATTTAAGCCCCCATATTCTAAGAACAAGAAGTTGTATAAAGAATCTAGTGAAGCTTGGATGGCTCAGTGGGTTAAGCACTCACTTTGCAGCCCCGGGGACCAAGGATTGAATCCCAGCCCCAGCCTGTGTGGACCCATATGCTGAACTGGGGAGTGCCCCCTGTTCACTTCTCACTGGGGCGAGACCCGAGCCCAGTTCCTGCCCTGTGCAGCCCCACTCCCACCTGTGGAATAAAACTATGTGGAAAAACTGATAATGTGCAACTATGGAGACTGTTCTGGGCCCTCCCCTTTCTCTCTGTCTCTGTCTCTGTATCTGTCTCTCTCTCTCTCTGTCAAAAACAATAAAAATAAATCTTAATAAAAAAAGAATCCAGAAACTTCACATAGGTTCACAACTATGTATTTCCAGGAAAGCCATAAAAATAGGAAGTCCCACCCCTAAACACAAAGACAAAATGCAGTGACAAAGTGGTGGAATGAAAATGTCCTGGAGATAAGTCTAAGCTATATCCTGAAACAGTCTCTTAGAGTTCCTATATGATTGAGCTTTGTGTCCTTAGCAGTTAAATGAGGTCCACACGTCTTCATATTTTACAGAGGTGGTAAAGGACTCCAGACAGCCCTAATCAGTTGCCTGTAACACCAAATTGGACTAAAAAAAAAAAATATATATATATATACATATATATGTGTGTGTGTGTGTGTGTGTATATATATATATATATATATATATATATATATATATATATATATATATATATATATTGTTCCTTATAACTAAGAGAATAAAGAAAATTGCTGGCAGAGATCTAGACTTGCAGAGGTCTTGTTAGAACAAGATACACTGAGCCAGTGGTCTGCAGGAATTGATGATCAAGGATCAGATGGAGTGATGTTAATTTCAGCCCGGGTCAGAATAGATTGATGCTCACCTCAACTGAGCTTCACTCCTTTCTCCATGTCTCCAACACTATTAAGCGATCCTTGGAAATTCGGAAGCACACTCCATGTTCTTGTTAAAATATAAAATCTTGATCTTTTAGAATTATAGAGAATTATGCACCTCAACATATGTCCCTAGCTCACACATTATGTTTGATCTTTCTCATCCTACACCCCCATGCTCTATGTTTCCTAGGGCTCCTGAAACAAAGTACCACAAACTGAGTGATTTAAAGAGCAGAAATGTACTGTCACTCAGTCCTACAAGCTAGAAATCGAGATCAAGGTGCTGGCAGTTGCTGGTATTCCTTCTGACAGCCTACCTCATGCCTCTCACCTAGCTTCTCATGGTTTTCTGGCAATCCTTGGCATCCCCTGACTTGGAGATTTATCCTTCCAATCTTATCTCTGTCTTCATGTATACATGACCTTCACCCTGTGCCTCTTCACACAGTCTTCCCTCTGTCTATCACTGTGTCCAAATTTACTCTGTTTTTAAGTAGAATAGATCCCACCCTTATGAACTCATTTTAACTTGATTACCTCTGTAAAGATCCTGTTTCCAAATAAGGTCATATTCTGAGATACTGGGGAGGTTAAGACTTCAACACATGTTTTTAAGGGGACACAATTGAGCCTATAATGAGGACTACCCCTCACCCTTATCCCAACCTTTACTGCCACCTCAGCTCCAGGCTCTACCTCACAAGTAGTGTGAGGACATCAATTTGACATGCTTTTTTGGAAATATAAAACTAAATTTTATATCTGAAGCTTTTATTTTTTTTAGCCAAGACAAATGGCCATAACCCTTCTAGGATATCATTTTCTGCCTCTCAATCATTATTTAAAAGTAAAAAGTAGGAGATTTGGAGTCTGCATACTGTTAAGATTGCTATGTAAGTATTCTATTTAAGTTGAATAGAATCAATCAACTGATCCATTTCCCCCATCAAAATACATTTTAAAAGCTATAGAAAACAATCAAACTTATTTTCATCTTGATTTCCACTGATGTTTCTTTCAGTGTGGGAAAAAAAAGGAAAACTATAGAGTTAGCAAGATTAAGTACGTGGTTATACAGTAGTAGATGGTGTTGGACATTAAAGGCAGTAGGAAGAAGGTTGAGAAGAGGGAAAAGTAGGAGCCTTAGTAGAATATTCACCAAGTGGAGTAAGAAAATATGTTCATCTTCCCACTATTTCTTGAAAAATGAAGCTTGGTTAAATTATTTTAGGCTAAACTCCTGTAGGCCAACAGCTGAAATGCCTGGCCTTTATATAAAGAAAAACTAACTCTTGAAAACATTGCTTTACTTTTATCAGTTTCACCTATAAGCAATGCAATTTTGTGTTGTCTGCAAAGGAAGAGAATTTTGATTTAATTTTATGTGGTGTATGCCCTCTAGAGAACCTATCATGAAACCTAGCACAAAGCAGGGATTTTTTTCAATCATTTAAATAATTGCATATATGCATGAATAAGTTTTTCATCATTTAAAAAACTGACCCTTAGATGGCTCCATGTTCTTACTCTTCTGCATTCAATTTCTTGAGTTCTCCTTTCAAAACTATTCCCTCTCTATTCTCAGTCAATTTCCACTGTGTTTTTTAATAAATTTAAAGATTTTTATGAAAAGGAAAAATGACTAAAACACATTTTAGAATTTGAGGGCAGAAAAGGACACAAAGTGAGGGAGATATTATTCGTAATGGGCAATTACTCAAAAAATATGTGTTTTATACACAATGAAAAAAGTGCATGCCATTAAGTACTTTAGTTTTTAAAAGTACAAACCTGGATAAAGTATAATATCTATAATCTTGAAGAACTATACTTGTGTGGAGGAATGTTGGTAAACAGATCAGCTAATATCCTTTTTTAAGAACGTTAGTTCAACCAACTTATTCTTCCCATGTTTCTGAGCCTCTGTGTTTTTTTGTAGCATTGCTGCTGAACAGGTTCTAGAATAATAACAATGGGTCATATCCCAAGCTCTGAGGTAGTTTAGGCCAGATGTCAGAAAACTGTTCTCTGTGAGCCAAATCCTGCAGCTGCTCATTTTTGTCAATAAAGCTCTACTGGAAAGTGGCCACACCTGTCCATTTATGGACAGTCTATGGTTGTGGTTGTGCTACAGCAGCAGAGTTAGTAGTTGTGACAGAGACTCTGGGCCCTGTGAAGCCTGAAATCGATATTATGCTATTTGATAATCCACAGAAAGGGTTTACTGAACTACTGAACTCTGGTATGGACAATAGCATATGCACTGAACTGATTTATGTTATTCTTTGTAGACAAGTCCACTAACCAAATAATATTGTTTAAATGTTTGTTTTTGCTAGCTCATATATGGACATACAAAAAGTCAGTTATGATGACAATGTTCAGTTAGTGTAAAGTTAACGCTCCATCAGATGCCTTTAGCCTTAGCTGACTCCTGGGAAAAGGAATAAGTTTCTTCCAAGGTAAAAGTACAACATTATTAGAGATCTCCAAATCCATTCAAAAAATTCTTGAACATGCTTGCCTTTAACAGTCATGTCTATGCTCTCATTGCAAACAGAAGTATCAATATCCAATACAGTGTTATTAGGATGGATTTATTTCACTCCACCTCAAGTCGGAACTGCAAGTTGTAATCTTATGCCTATACGACATATACCTTTCCTCTATTCCTTTCTCTTGCTCTTTATCACTCTCTAGTTGTAATACTAACTATCCTAATTTTTCTTATAAAGTACTATTCTTGTATACATACTTCAGAATTAAAACTAATTTAGTCTCCAGCTCCCTTATTAATGACTATGCTTTCTCCTAGCCTGTCTTTCCTCCTACACATTGGGAGGAAGGGACTATTTTTGTTTTGTTTTGTTTTTTGTTGGTTTTTTATTACATTTTAAAACCATAGTTAAAAAACACTACAGTAAACTGCCTTGAACTAACCCATTATTTCAGGCTATATGTAGAGGTTTGTGATTGGTTGTCCATGGATCACCGCAAAACTGCTTGTCTTCATTTTCATGGAACTATAATCAGTTATAGCATACTTGGAGGACTTCACACAGCTTCCATAGCAGTATAATTTCTTCATTCTCCTAAACTTTGGTTTGGAAAATTACTTTTGTAATTATATTTAAAAAGAAGAAGAAGTTGCTAGAATTTAATTTCTCCATTCTCCAGAAAAGATAGACTTCACCAAAGCCCAATGGGGGACAGGAAGGGACACAATGGATGGTGGAGAGAGAAGTAGTTCAGCTTGGGACTGACTGAACATGAGTTAGGGGTGGGGGGGTTGGGAGGGGTAAGTATCCCTTTGCACATAGGATGGAGATGGAGGGAATGGCTGTAGATTCTGAGCTGCAGGGTGTAGAGAGGAAAATGGTAGAAGGATCTCTGGGATCCTGGAGTAGTGAACTCATGAGACAAGTGACAGGAACTTTCAAGCTCCAAAGGAAAGAGTTCTGTAATAAACCTGCTGAACATCATGGACAAAAACCTAATCCTTTCCCAATTTTTCTAGCACCCAAGAGGCCAGAAGACACGTAAAATGTTATATATCCTGAGAGAGAACCCCTAAGATGGCCAAGACTGAATTTCTTAACTCACCGGTAAGGGCTTGTTTGGAGCAAAATAAAAACGATTTAAAAAATGAAAATAAAGGGACAGAGGGGAGGCAAAGCTGGGGAGATATTCAGGTCTGGAACTAGTACTTCAAATGTGTTGAACCCCAAATGAGTTAAATTTCAAGAATAAATTCTATCAACAATACAGTCATATACTCTCATTTGACAACAAATAACTGCAATCTAATACATTTTTATTTTAGCCATCCAGAAACTTAGATCCAAATTCAGTACTCAATAAAAGTAATTACTTTTTTCAGATTTGTGGTGCTCCTTGCACTTTATCTCTTTGTTTCCCTTATACATAGGTTGTTTTTTTAATCCTAAATTGTACTATTTTGTGGGTTGTTTTGTTCAATTTATAATTTGCCTCAAAGCCTGCTTAGAAGCTGAATGTGCACACTAAATGAGAGATTGATTCAAGTTCCTTAGTTGCACATTTCTTTAGAATTAATTTTCTTCTAACTAATCTAATCCCATTATAATATAGAAAAGATGTTACACCCCCAAGGTGCTTCATGTAGCTCTAATTGAAATACTTTTTCATGACAATTATGTCATGTAGCAGAAATAAAATGAAATTTGTTTTTAACTAAAGTCAATTTAAAAAAAACAAAATGGTTCAATTATGTAGATTGTCTAACCAAGGTTACAATAACACAAAAGTTATCAAATTTATTCATTTGTGTCACTTTAAAGCAGATTTTAAATTTTGAAATACTTCTGATGAAAATATGCAACATATACCATGTATGAAAGTTAACAAAACTATTTTGTTATTTTTTTTGTTTCAGCTTTATTTTTTTGTTAAAGAAAAAAATACAAATACAACTAAGCCTTTATTATACTCATCTGTTTCTCCCACTCTTTTCTTAAAAATAGGCATTACATCAAAAGTGGGGAGTACCACACTAACACATACATACATATCCATATTTTCACCATTTATGTATATATACATAACAATATATAAAATTTTGTTATTTATTTAGACACAACACAAATGGCATATATATATAATGCATTAAAACTTGCTTTTTCTAATAATTCTTTTAAATTCTTAAAAACAACCAGTACATTAACTTTAGAGAATTACAATTTGTGTAAAGTGTGTTCACACAAATTTGGTCCTTTATACATTTCTAAAAATTCAACTTTTAATTTAGAATTAATAATGATAAATTTACTCACACTTGTAAAAAATAATACAGAGAGATACCTATTTTATCACCATAAGGATCCCTTGTGTTGCTTTTATAACTATGTCCATCTCTTTCCCACTGATACTCTAGTCTCTGAACCCTGGAACTATTCATCTATTCTCCATCTCTATAGTTCTATCATTTCAAGAACGGTACGTATGTTGGGATGCTGGGATGGTTAAGTGGGCTGAGCACTCGCTTTACAGCCCTGGGGTCCAAGGATCAAATCCTGGCCCTGGCCTGTGCAGGCCAATATGCTAAGCTACTGTGTGCCCCCAGTTTGATTATCACCGGGGCAAGCTTCCCTTGTGGAGGGCCCCCAGTTCAGCTATCACCCTGGGTGTGCCTCCCACACAGGAGTCCCCTGGGCCAGTTCCTGCCCTGTGTAGCCCCACACCCACCTGTGGAACAAAACTATATTGAAAATTAATGATGTACAACTATGGAGACTGCTCTGAGCCCTCCCTCCACCTCTCTCTGTCTGTCTCTCTCTGTATCAGGAGGAGGAGGAGGAGGAGGCGGAGGCGGAGGCGGAGGAGGAGGAGAAGAAGAAGAAGAATGGTATGTATGTAACCTTTGGGATTGAATTTTTTACACTCAGCTTGCCTTCTTATGGGAATTTATTAAACATTTTTTAATTTCATATTTATTTATAGTGTTGGGTGCTTCAGTGTATAGTATCACATATATATATGAAACTATATATATGATTATTTATATATATATATTATATATATATATTATACACACACACACACACACACACACACACACATATATATATATATATAATCACAATCTACTGGTATCAACATTTTGCTACTGGAAATTAACTTCCTCTGAGGTCCTCTTACCCTTCCCACTTTTAAATGACATGGTCTTGAGTAACAGATAGTACTATAATTTTAGTTTCAATAATCAAATGTAATTTAGAAAACTTATGAAGAAAAGAATAATCTATTGTATTACTCATATTTCTAATTTTTCAATTATTCTTTCTTCCTTCCTACTGTTCTAAGATTTCTTCTTTAATCATTTTTATTATTTTTGAAACACTTCTTTTAGTCATATATTAAAGGTAGGTCCGCTAATAAAATTTTTTCTTAAGTTTCCTTCATTTAAAAATGTCTCAATTTAGGGATCCCAGGGTAGCTCAACAGGTTGAGCATTTATTTGCCTTGCAACCACGAGGTCTGGAGATTGAATCCTGGACCCAGCCCACATAAATCCATGTGCTGAACAGAGGCATAGCTGGTAACTGCCAGAATGGCAGTGAAGGTACTCACTTCCCATTGGGGAATAAGTCTAGAACCATATGACTTCAATCATATGTGGAATATAAAACTGAAAGCAACAAAGGAACAAATCTCATGGACACAGATAATAGTTTAGTGGTTAACAGAGTGTACAGTGGAGGGGGCTGATGGAGGAGGTAGGAAGAGTCAAATATATGGTGATGAAAGGAGGACTAACTCTGGGTAGTGAGCACACAACACAACACATAGATGATATATTGTAGAATTGTATACTTGAAACCTATAGAGTAATTTTACTAACCAATGTCACCCCAACAAATTTAATAATACTAAAAATATGTCTCTATCTCCCTCTTCCTGAGGTAGTTTCACCAGCTATCGAATTTACAGTTGACATTTCTTTACTTCCAGCATTTGAAAAGTGGTGTATCATGTCTTTCTGGTCTCCACGGTTTCAAGTGAGAAAACTGCTGCTTTTTGAATTGGTGTTTTGCTACTGTTCCTCTCTCACTGCTTTCAAGACATTTGTTTTTAGACAGTTAATAACCATGTTAACACGGATTTCTCCAGGTTTAGCAATTTGGGATTTGCTAAACTTTTGAATCTCTGGGCTTATGTCATCTGTCAAATTGGGGAAGGTTTCAGCCATTATGTTTTATGTTTATGTTTTTTGTCTTTATGTTCAGTCCCACTTTCTTTGTCCTCTCCTGTGAAGTCAATATAAATGTTTGGCTCTGTTTTCATCATCCCATAGGCCCCTGAGGCTGTTTGTGTTTCGTTTGTTTTTTTCCTTTGTAATTTTTAACCCATTTCTATTTTTCATATTAAGTAAATTTTATTGATTTGTCCTCAGGTTCACTAATTCATTTGTCATCTGTACTCATGAGCACATTTTTTTGAGATTTTAATCTCTTAATATATCGTGTTTTTTTTTAATTTCCATTTGGTTATTTTTTTATAACCTCTATTTCTTGCTGTGATTGATTTATGTTTTGTTTTTCTGTTTTTCCATCATTTGTTTCAAAAGCATCTGTAATTCCTGGTTGAAGTAATTTTGTGATGGCTGCTTTAAAAATCCTTGTTAGATAATTTCAACCCCTGATTCATCATGGTTTTGGAAACCATTGATGGTTTTTCTCATTCGTGTTGAAATCGCTATGTGTTGGGTTTATTTTCTGTTACTCTAAAATTTTGAGTATTATATAGGGAGACTCTGAGTCCTATTTAAGTTATTTATTTTAGCAGGCAGGCAGCCTGTTTAGGCTTAGTACATAAGTCGTGTCCCATTTTTGTGTGCTTTGAGTCCAATGACAATTTCATTTTCAGAGACTTTATGTTGTTCTCTTGGTCTGATTGGGCCCTTCTGGTGCTCCCAATGGTCCCTGATAATACATCCCAGAAGGAGCTTTGTCAGGCCAGGAAATGTGGTGCCTAAAGGTGGTCAATGGGAGTACAGGCATATCCAGGCTCATCATTTATGGTGGGACAATAGTCTGTGTCAGCTACCTACCCCAAGTGTCTAGGTGCAAGGAGGGATTCTCTGGTCCACAAAAGACAGAGCATGATTCCACAGCCAAGAACTTGTTTAGGTAGCTTGACCCCAATGTGCCACCTAACTGCCAAGTGTCTCTAGATTGCAAAAGGCTCTTTCCAGCTCATGGAGAAGAAGAGAAATCCTGGGCTTGGCACTTGTCATGGCAGGATCTGTCCTGTTGGAACTACCTGGCTCGGTGTCTCTAGGTGGGAAAGGGAATCTAATGCCCACTGAGGAAAGAGAGCACTTACACCTGTCTGCTAATTGTCAGTGGAACTCCTAATAGAGCCCGCGCTGTCCTGGTGTCCTCAACCCAAGGAAGAAATAAGACAACTGGACCACTCTCTGTTGTCATATTGCGGATTTGGAGATACAAGTTCCACCATTGTCCTTTGAGGTTGGGTGGATGATAATAGGGTACCCTGTCACTATACTGTTCCTTCAATTCTAGGGTCCCTAATCAGTGTGCCTTCTTTGCCTTCTTTTTACTTTTCAGACTTCTTTGGTTGTCTCTTACATTGTTATCAGAATTTATAGTTATATTAATAAGCAAGGAGAACCAAGGGCCATATTACCCAAATAAGTTAGCTTTGATTTTTACTCTGTATAAGTTAATACATAAATTACATTGTATCAAGGTAAGTTTTAAGAATTTTACTTTTAAAATGGCAACTATTTATTTCATAAAGATATGAAAAAGGCTAAAATTTATAAACATTTTTACTAAAACATTACTTCAAAACAGGTATTCCCATTATTTTTTAGATGAAATCTATGAAAAACTTTTCAATATCTAAAGGATAGAGTCACTGCTCATGTATTCCTAGAAATGCTACCTTCATGCTGATGGTTCAGTAACATTTGTTCTCTAAACAATGCCGTTTATATGGTGACGATGGGAGTCAACTGGGCTCAGCAGCCCGATGCACTCGTGTTTTCCACTACATATAAAATCTTTTATCATAACAAATCATTAAAAAAAAAAACCTCTACTAACTTTGCATAACATATTGCCAGTATAATACCTATTTGTAAAAGACTGAATATTTAATTTTAGGATTATAGAAAAGCTTTAAAACTTTCTGAAAATCAAAGGCTATTCTAAAATTAAAAGTTTATTTTTAAAATGCCTTTGGCTATAGTAATGGTCCTGTATGATTTGGGAACCAGCAGCTGCCTGTTACTTCAGTCAGCACCCACAGAAAAACTCAAGCTAATGCAGAGCTTTTTTGGAAGCAGAACTAAGACTAGCATTTTTTTTTTCTTCTCTGTTTTTATTTTTTTATTTTTATTATTGTTAAATGTATTGGGGTGACATTGATTGGTAACAATTACATAGTTTCCCGGTATACAATTCTACATTACATTGTCTATGCATTACATTATGTGCTCACCACCCAGAATCACCATATATTTGGTGCCCCCTCCCTACTTGCCCCTCCCACCCCCTCCCCACTTACCCTCAGGTAACCACAAAGCTATTGACTGTGTTCATGAATTATTGTTTCTTTGTTCCTTTCAGTTTTATATTCCACCTGTAAGTAAGGTCCTATGTTTCTTGATTCTTTCAGTCTGACTTATTCTGTTTATCTTTTTGTCAAGAAAGCAGATGCTAGGATGCTGATGTAGCTCAGTGGTTGAGCACTTGTCACAATCACCTGGCCCAGGGATCAAATCCTGGCCCCAGCCCCTGCAAACCCTTATGATGAACTGCAGCGCTGCTGGTAACCACCAGGATGACTCAGCAGCAAAAGTTCTCACCTCCCATGTGGGAGGCCCCCAGTTCAGTTCCCTCCCCGTGGAATGAAACTATGTCGTAACTAATGATGTACAACTATGGAGACTGCTTTGGGCCTTCCCTCCCCTTCTCTCTTTCTCTGTATCTCTCACATTCTCTCAAACAATAAAATAAATATTTTAAAAAAGGGGTAAAAAAGAAAGGAAAACAGAGTCTATTTATCCCAGTTTGTTTCCTTTTGAAGATGTGGGTAATGAGAGAGAAAAAAAAACAAAAACAAAAAAAACTGACTTTATTTTATCACTAAGTCAGAAAAAACTCATATGGTACATTTTTATATTTAAAGAGTTAATTTTAATTTGAATGGATTCTTGAAACAGAGGTGACACCAGCACACACCCAAAAATGTCACCAGAAAATAGAGGAAAATGAACTTTCTGTTGTAATGGAAAGACCTGGTAAGAAAGGTCTTTTCTTGTTTGCTAAGCCAAGGAATTCCACCACTAGTGCCTCACTCTTAGAAACAAATGAAGCAAAAATTACTGAGGAAGCCAAAAAGAACTTCTCTTGGAAATCAGATGACAAGTGTGAGGCCAAACCATCATTAAAAAAGTGGCTACAAGGACCCACTCCTTGCACTCATCCAAGGTACAAAATCCGGGCTCTCTGTGTTGAGTTCATAAACTGTTCCAAAATCAGTCCTATACACTGACAAACAAATTCTTCTTGCTAGATTATTTGATAGCCCAGGAAATAGAAAGAGCCACTTATCACTTAAGACACAAACCAGAACCTAGACAGTTTCCAAAAGCTGAGTTCAAACTGTACTAGCTATCCGTCCCTATCTATTGTTCTGATTTATCTGCCACCCATTAAGTTTCCTATGGAATACTTTTGAATGCCAAGATGAAGTATGTTTCCTTTTATCTGTATTTACATTAAGAACACAATATTTTTCCCATTGTGCATCAATGGTGATTGTTGATACAGAATAGTATTACAAAATAAGTTGCTGAGCTAAAACTTACCATGAGAACTATTAGAGTGATCCATGGGAGATATTCTAGCTCTGTGAACAACAACATGGTTCAGAGCTCAATAATCAGTAGAGATTTCTCTGGAAACAATTGATTTGTCCGGTGTTTCTACAATAGAAACTTTATACACCATTTTTAAAACCCAGTCTGAACTTGAAATTTAAGCATACAATATTTTTGCATACTTAGTATGCAACCTGCAGTGGTACCCGATGCATGGGATTGGTTACTTACTAAATCATAAAGCTGAATTTTATCTCTGAAAAGTATCAATGAACTCATAATTTTTAATATAGCAATAGGAATCTAGAGTCACTTGAAAACTTTAAAAATTCATTTAATATTGTATATAAAACCTTCTTGCCATTTTTCTTTACTTCTTTTTTATTCTTCTTTCTCTCTCTTTTCTTAAGACAGATGCTAGTGGGTTCCATATATATGCTTTCGAAAATGCCACTTACCCAAAATTCCTCTGATTATCCATATAAGCTAATTATTCTATCAAGAGTAATGTTAAAAAATAACAACATGCTAAATAATTTCAACATATTATGATAAAAACGTGTAAGATGATGAGCAGGAAAATTTCAGCCACAAATGACTATAGAGATTAAAGAGATTGGGTTAGAGACTTATGTTGCTACAATAAAAGAATACTTAATTTGAGAATGCACCAGAGCCAACCCATTTGCTATGAAAAGTCAAATTATTTTATAAGGAAATAACCTAGGTCCCTCTACACAATTAGCCAGAAAATTACAAGTTTCCTGTACCTGGTACTCTGCAAAAGGACAGCCTTCATCTGTGCAGAACACTGCAATGTGTACTTATATGAAGGAAAGAAGTCCATCCCTTGCTTTTCTAGTGATAGGAAACAGTAAAGCTATGAGCACTTTCCACAGCCTGAAGGTAATACATTAAATCAGACTGCCCAATACCAATTGGGTTGTTATGAAAACAATGCTGCATTTCAGGGCTGAAAAATCATCTGCTACTGGTAATATTCTCTCTACCCTCCAAATTGGAAAAGAAACTTTTTCTCTTCCTCAAGCCTTCTTCCAGCCACTGGAATAGACACAATATCCAGTATTGTTAGCACTGGATATAGCATTGTGCAGTTCACAATTTGCTTTTCAATATGCTTGAGATTTCAAGGCTCGGGGCAATGGAGAACATTCGGCTTTTGTGACCTTTTTGCAAAGGGTTGGATGTGCACTTTTATGGGCACAACGTGATTATCTTCTTGAAGATTCAATGAGTTTTCTTGAAGATTCAATGAAGAGAGCAAAAAAGAAGAAACTGCTTAAAAGTCATCCATTAGAAATGACTTGCAAAACTAAATGTCTGGTGGAAAGATACAGCCATAACCCACTTTTGATTTCTTGGCAAAGAAAATGGAAAAGAATTATAAATCATCTACAAAGCCAGATCAACCCCAGAAAATGAATTAAGAGTTAGATGCCCAAAGTCTTCTCCCATTCATTATGACAAACTCCAGAAATGTTCACAATCACCACAGTTTGTTAATTTCTACACAAGAGTTATCACATTAATGCAACTTGAATGCCAAGAAGGGTTTAAATGAAGTTAAATGAGTAAAGCCCTCAGAATGCTTTTCATTGTTCAGGCTTATGGGTAGTCAGTGAGTTGTATAATTGGGATCTCTAATGTTTCCAGCTCATTTAGTCTTTTACTATATTGTGTGAACTCCACAAACATCTGCCAAAAAAGAAGGAAAAAAAAAAGTGTGATAGCCCAGCTTCAAAGATTCTCAATGCAAAGATAGAACATAATTTTTCTCACACAAAATTTACTTTCTTAGAAAGTAGATTAAGAAAAATATATTTGTTTGCTTTTTTGTTTATTTACATTTATTTGATTGCCACACTAGCTAAATCTTTGCTAGTCAAATATAGTCCATAGACCAGTAGCATCAGCACCACCTGGGAGGTTGCTAGCAATACAGAATCTCAGGCCCATCCCATACCTACAGAATCAGAGTCTGCGTCCAACGTGAGCCGCAGATGATCTCTATGCACAGTAAAGTTTGAGAAGCACTGAGCTAAACAAAAAGCCACGTGAAATTAGTAAAAAATATATGTGTATTTTTTTTTTTTTACTTTTAAGTAGGTAGCATGAGTCTTTAGTTCTTCAACATGCATCCTGAGTTTATAAGCTCCTAGAAATTCTCTTGTTTTACTGTCTCTCAGGGTTGCCAATTAAATGTGAAGAAACTAACTATAGACATACGAGACATCAAATACTGGCAAACTGTAATAAAGAAGAAAATAGGTCATTCATTGAGCCAGGTCTTTTTAGCCACTTTTTGTTGTTAAGTGTAATTTTTTATTGAGACAGTGCTTGGAACTTTATCCAATGGGGTGCTTGTATATCATTAACAACTAGCTGATAGCTCTGATTTGAAGACTTTGGTGATTTCTGGTGTGAATAGTTCAGTTATGGCCAATTTAAAGAACCCAGACTTGAGGAGAAAGTGCACAAGCTGCACTTACCAGCCAGTATGAATAGCTCAGGCTTTCTGCTCCACATACACCAAGTTGGCCCGTTACCTCTTCCTGGACTTCAAGGCTTTAGAACTTGGTTAGAAAACTGCTTCAGTACAACAGGAGACAAATCAGGGTAACCAAGCCTAAACCAGCTTTTGTTCCATTCTTGCAGTTCCTTTCCTTGGTTCATTGGTTCCCACACCTGCTCTGCTTGCCCTTCCAGGCTTGTTCTTGGACCCTCTGCCTGATCCCCATCCTGAAAATGGAATCGTTCTGATGTACTCAGTTCTATACCCATGTCTCTGAACTGCACCAATGGGACCTATTGTTTATGATAAGAGTCAAAAGTGTCATGACTCATAATTTTCAACTAATCACAAAGTGGACATGTTCACAAATGATTTCTTTTTCTTTATGTATTAAAGGAATCCAGAGTTCCATTGAAAATCCATTTTCCAAATATGTAGTGAACCTTTCCTATGGCTATTAGAACGGTAACAATTTCTTGAAAAGAAGAAAGCAGAGTGCGGAGCAGCTGGGATGCTCGAGGCTCAGGCGGGTTTCACTGGTGAGTTTCATCGTGAAGTGAGGCACAGGAGGGAGAGGGGGCTCTCGGCTCTGCATCCGGGTGTCCTGCTCTCCTACATGAAGGAAAGGAGTCCCCATCAGCCTTCTCCCGCAGGGCTGGTCATCTGTTACTGTCCCTCACCCAGCAGACAAAGGACCTCAAGCAAACTCTCAATCTGAGTTTCTCTAGGTTTTTAAAGATTTATTTTATTGTTTTCGACAGAGAAAGAGAGAGGCAGAGACAGAGAGAGACAGAGAGAAGGGGGAGGGTCCAGAGCAGTGTCCATCATTGTACATCATCAGTTTTCGACGTGGTTTCATTCCACGCAGATAGGCAAGGGCCGCACAGGGTGGGAACTGGGCCGGGGGCCTCCTGCATGGGAAGCACACCCCAGTTCAGCATATGGGCCCGCACAGGCCAGGATTCAGTCTTGGGCCCCTGTGACTGCAAAGTGAGTTTTAACCCGCTGAACCATCGGGCTCCCCCAATCTGAGTTTCTTTAGGAATTTTTCCTTTACAGTGATGGAGTTAATCGAAGAAAAGTTAACCTGGACCTTGTGATTGCTTTTAGGGTGGCTAGTGGAAGTCAGATAAGGCCTGGAGGAGCCGGTCGTGACAACAGGGTTCACATGAGGTGCCTGAACTTCATATCCACCCCATCTCCCACAGATGCTTTCGGAAAGTTACACATTCTCACACCAAGTAACTGTGGAACTCATTCTTAAGCACTGCAGACATAAGACATGAATAACTATTGGCTACGGGAGAAATATGAAGTCACACACAAGAAAACCTGGGCACGGCTGATCATACCACCCTTAATCTTAAAGTTTCATATATCTCAATATGTTAGTCTATTAGTTCCGTTTTTTACTTTGTTCTATACCCCCTCAATTTTTTACCCAAAAATAAGTCCATTCTATGGAGAAATAATAACAGTGACCATGATGCATTTTCATGCTTTATTACATATAAGTGGATAATGCCTATAGTTTTTGTCAGTTTATAAAAAAGTTTTAAAATACCGGTATGTTAGAATTTTTAAATTCAGCAGTTATGTTTATTTTGTAAAAATAAGTAAGACATACACCTAGTAGATTTGTATTTTATCTGAATAAAATATACTTTCAACCCCCATATTCCAGTCTTATACTTTCACATAGGAAAAAATATCTAAATATATATTAATATTCAAAAAGTAATTTCTTTGAGGATATAAATTTTAAGACATTCCCACAGCTTCAAAATTCCTGCAAAACTACAATTGTACAATTGTATGTGATCTATACACAGAACATGAAAAAATAATTATATTAATAACATGATCATGCATATAGAGGTAGCTCAAAATATACGCTGAATAAAAAAGGGGTCATTGAATTTTTAATAAGAATGCCATGGTTTTGCTGGTGATGACCAATGAATAATCAGCACAGGTTAATGTCATGGCCCAGTATGCCAGTCTATATTAGCGATCTTAATTTATCTTAGTTTAAATAGGGGGTGAAAAGTACCCACTAACATTTTCCAACCTTGAATCCTATCTTTCAAAGTCCTAAATATTCTCTTAGGCTGCCAGTATCTGATGTAACTTATTTACTATTGAATCTTTAACTATGTTATGATCCAATTGAAATAATTTATAGATTTATAAGAATTTGGTTAGTATATCATGAAGAACACTTGGACAAGGTCCAAATATGCACTTAAATTTTAGTGTTTAGTGTTTAAAACTATCCTTAGAACTAAGAGATATATTTTCATTCTAAAATATTGAGTACTAATATCATAATTATTGGACAAAAACACAAACAAGTATCTATGAAGATACTTGCAACAGCAAACTATATTTTTATGTATGGCTAATTTGTTTTAAAGAAATGTTTTGAAAAGCTCATTTAGTTGTTTTAATTTGAATGCATAAAATTCATCCTAGGAGAAAAGGACATATTTTATTTATAAACATGAAAAGAAAGAACATTAAAACTGTTGAAGTAAAAACCAGTTAGAGGTCTGCAGAAAGTATAAGAAATCATTAATTATGGTTTCATAAGAATATGACAATTCTATTTACCTAGATGTTTTATATTTTAGACTTGTGCTCTCAGGATATTTTGAACATTAAAAGAATAATTTTATAAATAGCAGAAGAAACTTGGGTGGTACTAACAAAAAGCATTAAAGCAGCATTATTAACAAATAATTCATTACTATGATTTATATTAGCAGAATTGTTTTAAAGATATATTTTATTGTTTTTGATAGACAGAGAGAGACAGAGGAGAGGGGGAGGACCCAGAGCAGTCTCCATAGTTGTATATCATCAGTTTTTGACATGGTTTTGTTACACACAGGTGGGCAGGGGCCACAGAAGGCAGGAACAGGGCTGGGGGCCGCCTGCATGGGGGGCATGCCCCCTCGAGCCAGGGGCCAAACCGGGAGACAAAAAATAAATTGGAGGCCTCCCACATGGGAAGCACACCCTACCCAGTTCAGCGTATGGGTCCACACGGGCCAGGGCCAGAATTCGATCCTAGGGGCTGCGAAGCCAGCACTTAACACATCAAGCCATCCCAGCTTCCCTATATTAGCAGGATTTTGAAACCATTTGTTTCCCTCATAGCTTTGGAAATCCCAGTCTTATATGACAAATTTAGCAAAGGAGTATGTGAGAGCCAAAGGTATCGATGTAGGAATTAGAGGAATTATCCACTAACCACATGACTATACAAAATACTAAACTAGAGGTGAAACATTTTGATTACTTATTCTAGAAACCCTCCCTAATTCATGTTAAAACATCTATGTGTTAACAAATAATGAATCATATTACCACTAAACTTGGAGAATTGGAAACCTCTTTATTCTCTCTGACAATCATTGCTGCAGTTTTCTAACAGTGCCTAAGTTCTCCTAGTGTGGCAGGATCCCAGCAGCCATGGAAGCCTCAGAAATGCAGAGCAGGCTTCAAAACCAAACCCTACTTTCTCTCAGTCCCTGGGCGGTATTTTTATATTGGGAGCAAGCTGGCCAGTAGCAGCTTCTCATAAACTCTGAACAATACTCCATTTGTCCAGGCACAGTGGAAAGAGACTGTGGGTGACCCTAAGATAAAGCAATGAGACAACAGTGTAGCACTATAGAAACTGGAGTTTTGCCAATATCAGAATAAAGGCCAGGTCTTTAGGGCCAATAAACCATGTAGGGATGTGTTTATGTTCCCTCCTCTTCCCAGTCTGAAGGAGAATATACAGTAAACTGTGAGCTTTGAAGGTATTCTGTTTCCTTCACTTTAAAATATTTGCTTCCTTGTTTACAATCTATGCTTTTCCCATATTTTTACTATAATACTTTTCTATTTTTATCTTGTCTAGATCTTAGGTCTCAGAATGACTTCACGTTTTTAAAAAGTCACTGAGGATCCCAAAGAGCTATTGCTCATGTGGATTACCTATATCAATATTTACCATGCTCAAAATTAAAACTGAGTACTTTAGAAAACACATGTGTATGCACAGCACACATTCTACTAGCTGCTAGTGCAATGACATCACACATTATGTGGCCTTGGAAAGCTCCACTGCAAATTTGTGAGGGAATGAAAGTGAAAAAACCAAAAAGCATTTAGGTGTTATCATGAAAAGAGTATTGACCTTGTGGAACCCCTGAAAGAGGGCTGTGAGGGGTTTCTAGATAGCAAACTAAAAACCACTGCTCAAGATACACAGAAGGCAAAACATTACCATCGCTTTTTTCTTTTTTCCATATCAATTTGTACTCTTCTAAATGCTGGAAAGAGGAACATAACTAACTTACACTACTTCATTGCACAGATTACAATGCTGTAGTCCTCAAGATCATGTACCATTTTGTCTCTATTACAAGGCTAAAATGAAGAAGACCAATCATACCAACTGTTAGTGAAGATGTGGAGACACTGGACTACTCATTCACTTCTGGTAGTTAAGTAGAATGATACAAGCACTAACGGAAAACAGTGGTCAGTTTCTTTAAAAGATTAAAGCTCTACCTACCGTATGCTATAGGGATTCTGCTCCTAGGACTCAACGCAAGAGGAAAGAAAGCCTGCGTGCATTCAGAAACTTCTACGTGGACATTATGGCAGCTATTTTTGTGACAGTCAAAAACTGGAAATAACCAGTGTCCACCAACAGGATAATAATTTATGGGATATGCACACAATGGAATACTATTCTATAATAAAATGAATGAACGATTAATATATACAACAACATAAGTGAATCTCAAAATAATTTTGTTCAGTGGTAGAAGTCAGTCAAAATAGTGCCTTAAGAGAATGAAAAGACAAACCATGAATGGAGAGAAAATCTTTACAAAATGCATTTCAGATAAAAGATTTCTACCAAAAATATACAAAGACTTCTTAAAATTCAACAATAATAAAAATATATACCTTAATTTAATTATAGAAAAAGGATATAAATATACATCTCCTCAAAGAAGATATAACTAGGTGGAAAATAAGCATATAAATAGGGATGCTGGGATAGCTCAGCAGGTTGAACACTTGCCTTGCAGTCACAAGGTCTGGGGTTCTATTCTCAGCCCCAACCCATGCAAACCCATATGCTGAACTGCAATGCAATTGGTCACCACTGGACTAGCAATGAAGGTTGCCTCCTATGCAGGAGACCCCCAGTTCAATGCCCACCCCGTGAGGCCCCGCATCCACCTGTGTGGAATAAAATTGTTTCACAACTAATTATGCACATCTATGGAGACTGCTCTGGGCTCGCGCTCGCTCTCTCTCTCTCTCTCTCTCTCCCTCCCTAACACTTTCTCTCAAACAATGAAATAAATCTTTAAAAAAAAAGAAGTATAGAAAAAGATGTCATTTGGGAATAGCAAATTAGAACCACTACAAGATACCACTTAAAATCATTAGAATGAACAAACTCCAAAACACTCATAACACCAAATACTGGGGAAAATGTGAAGCAACAGTCAGTCTCATTCATTGCTGATGGGAATGCAAAATAGTGCAGCTACTATGAAAACAGTTTGGTAGTTTCTTACAAAACTTACACTTACCATATGATTCAGCAATCATGCTCCTGGGTATTTACACAAGCTAGTTAAAAACATATGTCCACAGAAACACCTGCACATGAATGTTTATAGAAGGTTTATTATAATTGATAAAACTTAGAAGCAAGCAAGATGATCTTCAGTAGGTGAATAGATAATCAAACTGTGGTCCAATCATATGCAGTGATTAAAAGAAAAGAAACGAGCTATCAAGCCACAAAATGGCATGGAGGAAGCTTAAATACATACTGCTAACTGAAAGAAGTTAATCTGGAAAGGATACAGACTTTACAATTCCAAATATATGATATTATAGAAAAGGCACATCCATGGAGCCAGTTAAAAGATCAGCGGCTGCCAGGGGGAAGGGAGAGAGGTGGAGCACAGGAAATTTTTTAAAACAGTACAACTATTATTCTGTATAGCACTATAATGGTGGATATATGTCATTACACATTTGTCAAAACCCATAAAAAGATCAGTGGTTGCCAGGAGGAAAGGAGAGAGATGGACACAGGGACTTTTAGAGCAATAAAGCTATCGTTCTCTATAATGCTGTAATGGTGAATACATGTCATTATACATTTGTCAAAATCAATATTTGTCAAACCCCTATTACATTAGGGTTCACTCTTTGTATGTAGAGTGAACCGTAACATAAACTATGGGCTTTAGTTAATAACAATGTCTCATATTGGCTCATCAGTTGTAACAAATGCCCCATACTAATGCAAGATGGCAAAAATAAAGGAAATTGGGTTTGGCAGGGTAGGAGGTGAGTGGGTATGTGGAGACCTTTTGCACTTTTTGTGTAGTTTTTTTCTATAATCTTAGAATTGCCCAATAAGTCTTGAATTTGTTTTAATACATACTACATGATTGCTTTTATATAAAATTTTAGAATATGGAAAATAATCTATGTGGCCAAAAGTACATCAGTGGGTGCATGAGGAGAAGGAGAAAGAGAGGTAGGGATTACCAAATAGTGCAAGAAAAGTTCTGAGAGCAATGAACATGTTCATGATTTTGGTTGTCATGATGATTTCTTTTTTTTTATTTAAAAAAAAAAAAAAGATTTATTTGATTGTTTTTGACAGAGAGAGACAGAGAGAAGGGGGAAGGCCCAGAGCAGTCTCCATAATTGTACATCATCAGTTTTCAACACAGTTTCATTCCACACAAGTGGGCCGGGGGTGGGGGGTGCTGTACAGGGCAGGAACTATATGGTGGGGTGCTCCCGCATGGGAAGCACATCCCCATGAGCTGGGGGCTGAACTGGAGGGCATCCCACATGGAAAGCTCATCCCATTGAGAACTGAACTGATGGCCACACCCAAGTTCAGCATATAGGTCTGCACGGGCCAGGGCCCAGATTTGATACTCAGACACCAGGGCTGCAAAGTGAGAGCTTAACTCGCTGAGCCATCCCATCATCCCCAATGATGATTTCTTGGGGACATAGCAATGTCAAAATGTATCTGATTTTGTACTTTCAATATGTATGGCTGATTTGTGATAATTTGCATTTCTAACAATTTCCCAGATGACATTAATATTGCTGGTCTGGGGATCATACTTTGAACACTACTCAATAAGATAAAAAAGAGAGTGATTGTCCCCACCTTAGGCTGTACTTTAGAATTACCTGAAGAGGTTTAAAAAATAGAGCTTGTGATGTCAGTAGTCCATGATGAAACCTGGCTTGGGGATTCTTTAAACACGGGTATCCAACCTTTTGTCTTTCCTGAGCCACATTGAAAGAAGACTTCTCTTGGGCCATACATAAAATACACTAAAATTAATGATAGCTGATGAGCTAAAATTTAAAAAAAATTGCAAAAAAATCTCATAAAATGTTTATGAATTTGTGTTGAGTGGTATTCAAAGCTGTCCTGAGCTACATGCAGCCCACAGGTCACAAGTTGTACAAGCTTGCTTTAAAAACTTCATGAGTGGTCCTCACTCAGCCAAAAATGGAAATAAATTATGATAGAGATACCTCAAAAAAAAAGACAAAACAAAATAAAATAAAAATTTGTTCTTTCACACTTGTGACAATAACTTTCCAAGAATAACTAAATATTAAGGGCTAACATGACTCAACCAATGTGTACACCTAGCAAATCCATTATTTTTATTTTTATCACATATACAATTTTTGGTATACCAACTAAAAAGAATGTTGCTAATTTATCAATTATTAGATGAAAACCTGGGAATTACTCTATTGGCTAGACATAGCTATAGTTTGATATTTAAATCCAGTAGTAAAATACAATTTCTGAAAGAAAAAAAGAAAAAGAAAGAAAGAAAGAAAGAAAGAAAGAAAGAAAGAAGAAAGAAAGAAAGACCATGCCCTCTCTTTTCTGTGAGCTAACTCCTACGAGGTCACCACAAATAATAATACATGATGACAGCGGATAAATTTAGAATGTAATCATCTGGGGGATGGGCTAGGTAATTTAATGGCTCATTTTTAATGAGTGAATTTCCTCTCTTCCTATAAAACACCTTTAAAACTCAGTTCTTTCGTATTTCTTTTATAATTTCTTTTCTATTGGCATCTTCTAATATTCAATGTCCTATTGATAGATAAAAACCAGAATAGAGAGGAACAGAAACAGGCTTAGAGAAAGAGGCTTCACCCTGCTGTGCAATACTGTAGAGCTGACCATCAAACTTCAAAACCACTGATTTATAAACTACTTCCATCTCCCATCTTTAGCCACAAACTGAGTGTGAAAGTGGAAAGCCGTCAAATGTACTGTCATGTCAATCTCAAGAACCTCTCCTCCATGTAACCCATTGTTAATTCCTTAAGCATTATTCCTAGCTAGGTGTTCTAAAACGTAGCTCTGGCTTCATATTATAGAGAAGACCACTGGATGTTTATCCAGTGGCCTTGATGTGACTATAGGGACTTCCATGGATAAACTTGCTTGGCTAATAAAACTGTATCCATTACCAAACAATGGATATAATTTGTTTGTTTTAAGCAATCATCTCACTTAATTCTCTAATATTATTTTAAATATTTTTGCATTTATATCCATAAATGAATTTGTTTTTTTAACAAGACATCTCCATCAAGTTGAGAATTACTAGTTTGTTAGTTTTATTTATCCTGAAAGCTTTATATGCATTATACTATTTAATTATACAACAAATATGTAAGATATATACCCTTGGCCCTTTAAGAACCTGAAGCTTCAAGAGATGATGAAAACAAACAAAAACATGTCCATAAAACAAGCAAATAAATAACTCTTCTGTCATAAAAAAAAATTGTATCCAGTACATTAAAAGTTATACTGTCAATCTCCCAAATCTTAATCATTTGTGGTTTACACTAACCAAGAACTATTGCTATACCTAAATTACTCTATTAATGCAACCCAAACCTTCTGAAGTGAAACCTAACGGCAAAGGTAATTTAAAATAATGTGCATTTAGTTGATTAAACAAATATGTCACTAGTCCAACAATCAACAGGAAGCTTAATAGAAGAGTATATCAAAGCATGTGCTATTTTAATGTGATTCTAAATTTAAGTGCAAAATTTTTCAATTATATAGAATTCATATCAGTTTTTATAGTCTGATGTCTAGCAGCTGCATTATTTTGTATAAATAAATTATTGGAGTCAATTTTCAATGAAAACAGTCTCTTTCATGACTACTGAATTAATGTCTTTTTTTTTTTTTAATTTTCCAATTTTTTTTTGTTGTTGTTAAACTTACTAGGGTGACATTGATTGGTAACAATTAGATAGTTTCCAGATGTGCAAGTTCACATCACATCACCTATGCATCGCATTGTGTGCTCACCACCCAGAATCAGCTCCCCCTCCATCACCATATATCCGGTGTCCGCTCCCACCTCCCCCCGCAATGAATTAATGTCTTTATAACAAATAATAATAAATTTTAATATTCACAGCTAGCTTTGTCAATCCTACAACTGACTCCATGCTCAAATTCTAATGAAGTGCTCTAAGTCACTTATTATTTTTAAAGTCGTTTTTAAAGCCCAAATGATACCCAGAGCTACTACTATGGAAGTAATCTCAATCTCATTCATCTCCTCAAAAGTATGGCAGATTTTTCTATCAAAGTTCTGGCCCTTCTTCTCTGCACACACATTTCAGCTTTAACCTGTACAGTGGTACCTCGCCAGGACCGCGAAGTGATAGGCCTCAGACAAGCTATGTCTTAAAACTGTGTACACAGCACAAGTGGTGAAGATAAGAGGAAGAACATAGTTAAAATAAAACAGGTTCTAGTCTATTCCTACCCTTTGGAACTGATTTCACTATGTTGCCAAGTGAAGATTGTAATGCCAGCCTCAAATCAGTTCATAGTTATGTTACTCTCACTAGCCAAGATACAGACATGTAAAAGCAGTTATGGAATTCTGCTTCTATTAAGGAAAGAAAATCACAAGATAAATTTTCTTCCACTCTAACAAAATGAGAAACCAGATAATATACAAAAACAATTTTTAAAGCCTATGAAAAAACTAAAGTCAGAAAAATTAATAATAATAAATATAATCTATTGAAGTAGTCCAAAGTTTGACAAGCCTCTCCATGAAGAGAAGGGAATCATGTCTGTTCTCCTCCCTGAGTAGTTGAAGAATGAAACCACCTTAGATGCAGGTAGAAAGAACCTGCTGAATTTTCAGCACATGTTAAGGCTATATTTGGACTGTCATGACTGCATGGACTTGGAGCCCAGATGAAAGGAGAATCTCAGTACCCCTGCTAATTCTTTCACACTGGCCTTCATGAGTATCCATGAGAAAGGCTTGCAGCGGGTGCAGGAGGACTGAGAGAGATTGATAATGAACTCTTAGGGTAACCTAGGAGAAGTAAGAGAATAATGGAATGAATTGACAAAACCCTACTATGCCCATCTTGAGACATTTACCAGTGGAGGTTCAGGGGACACAATGTTCAGTGAGAACCTCCACCACACACACACACACACACAATATAGCTATGAGGTGTGATCGAAAAATCAGTGAATGTTTAAATTTTAAAAATGTATTACAGTAAAAGACACATTGTCATTAATCCCCCTCAAAATTCTCCCTCTCACTTCAGACATTCTTATGCTGTCGTTCGTGCCACTTTCTGAAGCAGTTGTGGAAGTCCCCATTCACTAGTGTCTTTAGTTGCACTATGGTGGCTATCTCCATGTCCTGAATTGATTCAAAATGTTTACTTTTCATGGTCATCCTGACTTTGTGGAAAAGCTAGAAGCCACACGGTGCCACATCTGGTGAATAAGATGGACGAGGACACACTGTAATGTTTTCATTTGACAGAAATTGCTGTGGTAGAAGTAATTTGTGACCTGAATCAATTCAGGTGGGATCAAAAGATAAGGTGAATGTTTAAATTAAATATATATATATATATATATATATATATATATATATATATATATAATAGCAAAAGATACATCAACATTAATCCCTTCAAAATACCCTCCCCCACAACTTGCTTTGTTTCTTTTACTATAATTTTTTTTTAATTTAAACATTTACTGAATGTTTTTATCACACCTCAAACACATAGCCTGATAAAGTCTAATAGAACAGAACTGGGATACACCTGTGGGTGAATAACAAAGCTCAGATATTGCTCAACTACTGGTTCAGTTTATCAACACACTATTTCACCCCCACATGCACATATACATACACTATAGTTTGACAGAAGAAATAGTTTGCCTTAGTCTGGTTGTAACTATTATCTTTAGGTTCTAATTTTCTACTTTTACAACGTTTAGAATTTCATAACAATTTATGAGATTCATGAAAAGGCAAGAAAATATAATCAAGAGAAAAAATATTTCATAGAACCAGACCACATATAGCCCATATGTTAAAGCCTTCAAATAGCAAAATTTAAA
Source organism: Craseonycteris thonglongyai (assembly GCA_004027555.1). NCBI lineage: Eukaryota > Metazoa > Chordata > Mammalia > Chiroptera > Craseonycteridae > Craseonycteris > Craseonycteris thonglongyai. The sequence goes on from PVKE010005396.1 coordinate 47,467, forward strand.
AAAAAATTGGTGGATATGTTGAAATAAATAGGAAAAAGGGCAGAAAACATTAATGGTCAAATAGAAAATTTTAAAGATAAAAACTGTAAAAATGAGCCTAATGTAAAAGTTTAAAATAAAAAATACATTATAAAATTTGAAAAATTATTTAGATGAGATTAGCACTTGACTGGATACAGCAAAGGGAAAAAAACCTTGAATTCAGAGAAAAAAAGAGTAAAAAAATTAAACAGTGTATCTTGAGATCTGTGAGACAATACAAAACAATTTAACACATATGTAATTGGAATCTAAGAAAGAGAAAAGGGAAAGAATGAAAGAAGAAATATTTTAAAAGATAATTATGAAATTTTCCAAGTTAATAACAGATATCAGAAACTACAGACGCAAGAGGCTCAGTACACCCCAGAAAGGATAAATACAAAGTAAATCACACAGAAGCAACGCATACACAGGTGAAAATCCTAATTTAAGAAAATCTATGAGCTGTAAGAGGAAGAAAGGACATAATACATACAGGCAACAATGATAACATTGATAGTTGATTTCTCCTTAGAAACTATGAAGGCAAGATGATAATAAAAAGGCATCTTTAAAATAGTGAAAGAAAACAATGTGAACCTAGAATTATATATCCTGTGAAAATGTCATTCATAAATGAAGGACAGAAAAAAAAATGTGAGAGGTTTCTTTCAGATCTGGGGCAGAAATCATAGAAGATGAATTTAAAACATGTATTTTAAAAAATGAAAGAGAAATAAGACATTGTCAGACAGACAAAAGCTGAAGGGATTCATCTCCAACAAAACTGAACTATAATTTTAAACCTTTAAAAATGACTGGGTTATTTAAAATAAAATCATTAAAAATGTATTGTGGGATTTATAGCATATGTAGAGGTACAGTATGTGACTACAACAACACAAAGTGTAAGAAAGTGGTAACTGGAAATATACTATTACAAGGTTCTTATATTTCTGAGGTAGTAAAATGTTTTATGAGGTACACTGTGATAAGTTGAAAGATGCATTTTTTTAAATTCTAGAGCAGGGGTTAGCAAAGGCCAAAGAATAAATAATTTAGGCTTTGAAGGCCATATGATCTCTGCCACAACTATTCATGTCTATTCTTTCTAAGCAGCCACATAATAGTATGTAAATAAATGGGCATTACTGTGTTCCAATAAAACTTTATTTAAAAAACAAGTACTAGATTTGGTCTATGACATATAGTTTGCTGACCCCTACTTTAAGGCATACACTAAAAAATAATAGAGAGATATGTAACTAAAAAAATCAAAAACAAAGATAAAATGCAGTACAAAAATTATTTGATTCATTCCAGAAAAGCAGAAAAGTAGTAAAGAGTGTATGAAGCAAGTATAGTTCACATACCAAAATGGGAGACTTAAACCCAAATATATTAACGGTTATATTGAATTGAGGCAGATTTAACAGACCAATTACAGCAGAGACCAAATTATAAAGAAAGACCCAATTATATCTTCTTTATAAGAAATATATTTAAAGATTTATTTTTATTGTTTTTGACGGGGGTGGGGGGCGAGGCGGGGGGAGAAGGGGCAGGACCCAGAGCAGTCTCCACAGTTGTGTGTTAATCATTAGTTTTTGATATAGTTTCACTCCACAGGTGGGTTCTGGGCTGCACAGGACAGGAACCAGGCAGGGGTGCCGCCTGCATAGGAGACACACTCCCTGCGAGCTGGGAGCCTCCTATATGGGAACTATGTCCTGGGGTGGAAGCCAAACCGGGGGCCTCCCACATGGGAAGCACAGCCCAGTTCAACATATGGGTCTACAGAGGCCAGGGCCAGGACTTGATCCTCAGACCCCGAAGTTGCAAGGCAAGCGCTCAACCTGCTGATGCATCTCAGCATCCCAGAAATATCTTTTTTTTTTTTTTTTTTTTTTTTTTTCCTTTCCATCCTTTCACATTTATAGAGAGAAATTATCTTTTTGTCTTCAGTGCATATTTATTTCTATTTTACTTTTTGACAGATAGAGAGAGAGACAGAGACAGAGACAGTTAGAGAACCAAACTGTGGGAACTCCCCAGTTCAGCACGTGGGTCCTGCCTGGGCCGGAGCCAGGATTCGATCCTCGGTCCTCATGGCCTCAAAGCGAGCGCTCAACCCGCTGAGCCGTCCCGGCTTTCCCCCAGAAATATCTTTTAAATATAAGGATATACACAGGTTTTTAAGAAAAATAAGTAAAAATATACTATATAGTGGCTATGCAAATATTAATCGATGTGAATACAATAGTCTCCCTTATCCACAGGGGATACATTCCAAGATCAACAGTGGATGCCTGAAACTGCAGATAGTAACTAACCCAAAATGTACGAACTTTTTTCCTATGCATACGTACCGTTACACTTAAAAAAAGCAGTTGATAGGTTTTGGTTTTTGGTTTTTGCATATCTGAATTGCCAGAATTACTACTCTTGTGCTTTGGGACCATTATTAAATAAAGTAAGGGTTACCTGAACATAAGCACTGTGAAACCACAACAGTCAATCTGATAACCAAGACGGCAACTAAGTCATTAACAGGCGAAGAACATACGCAGGGTGGGTACACTGGACAAAAGGATGATTCATGTCCTGAATGGGACAGAGTGGGATAGAGCAAGGTTTATTCACACTACTTAGAATTGCACATAATTTAAAACTTATGAATTGTTTATTTCTGGAATTTTACCATTTAATATTTTCAAACCATGGTTAGTCATGAGCAACTGAAACCACAGAAAGCAAGACTGTGAATAGCATGGAGGGGACTACTGTAGTAGATAAAATAAACTTCAAGATGTAGAGCATTATCAGGACAAGCAAGTCTTTAAAAGATAAATTATATATGTTTACTATAGATATGTAGAACGCAGTCTGGGATTGCATTCTTAGGTATGTATTCAAGGGAAATAAGAATTTATGCCCACAAAAATTTTCATGGACAAATTTTTGTCAAAGACTTTTTCATAATAACCAAAATCTGGAAAAGCTCACATGCTCATTAAAAGAGGAATAAGCAATTAACAGTAAAGTCATATTGTGAAATTTTATTGATTAATAATAAGAATAAACTACTAAAATATAACAATATGAATGAATCTCAACATTATTCTGAAAGACCCCAGAAACCAAATAGTATGTACTGTAAAATTATATCTATAAAGCTCTAAATAGATAAAATTAAGCTATCATGATAGAAATGAGATCAGAGTTTGCTTCTGGTGGAAGGGGTTTGACTGAAGGGAGACAAGAAAATATTCTGGTGTCATGTAAATTTTCTCTATCTTGACAGAAATTGGGTAACATTTATATTCGTTTGTTAAAATTGATCAAACTACATATGTAATATTTGAATATATACTATATGTAAATCATACCTCAATAAACTTGATATTTGGTAATAAAATGCATTTATACATGACTCTGAAAATCAGTAGGGATTTATGTAAATTGACTATAGTAATTGCTATTAAACTGTTCTCAGATCCAAGCCAAGAAGAATATTTGCTAATTAGATTCTGCTGCTGCTAAGATATTGAAAGCCCTTGGATATGCCATTACTTGAAAACAGTGGAGTAAAATATACTGAAGTGTGTATGTAGATATTCAACATACACATGTCTTCCTCCTTTCCTTAGATGGAATCTAAAGGGAGCATTTCTTATTCAAAAGTTCATGAGTGGAGTATGTACAGTCCCTTTCGTATCTGAGACACATGTGGCCCATTAGCTGTAGCACTCTTTCAGCAACTAGGGCAGCCACCTCCAGCGGAGTTGAGCTGGCACACAGGTCGAAACGTGTGCCACCTGCATCAGAATGTGAAATGCCGCTCACAAAAGCTCACTCTATTGGCACAAACAGCACTGTGGCAGAATAAGCTACCTCTGATCAAAGTCAGAACCTAAACCTAGACAAGGCAGTTAGAAGAGCAATATAGGGACACTTCTGTGATAATTTAAAGATGTGTATCCTAACCTGGCCAGTTAGCACGGCAAACATGAAGACGATGAGGGCAGAAGAGGACAAGATAACATCAGAGAATAAAGTTGAGATTAGTGATAAGGACTTAGGCCAATTCAGAGATTAGACGTAATAGAGTGAGTCAGGCTCAGGGCTTTAAGAACCCAATCTGGGTTAGTGGATCCAAGTAATAAGTGAAGCCTGTGTATAAAGGAAGACATCAGAGAGGTAAGCAAAGTGACCGGACACCCTAGAAAACAGCTTTCACTTCTAGGAAAGCTCACATTAGAAATTTCTTTTCATTATACATTCACTGTTACTGTTGAAGTGATGAACCAGGGAGGAAAAGAAGTTTCCTATTTATATTTCAATGTATATAATTAGGAATTTTAGTGAGGAAAATAATAGGATATGATACTTGTGGTGGAAATTAAATTTTAAAACTCTGTGTTACTCTGAGTTCTGCTTAAAATGCTATCTTAAAACTTTTGCTTCTAATGAAATAAAGCTTCCAATGAGAACTAGAAAAGGCAGGTAACAAAACAAAACATCTGCTTGAAGGTAGTGGGACCTGCCAAGGAGGGCCAGGACCGCTGAGGCCAAGATAATTGAAAGAAAGATCCTTGAGCTAAGCCCAACTTTCTGCACACTCTGTTTCCCCTCGGGTCATTTGCCAATTCTGGGTACAGAATGAGAAGCTAATAAGGCTGGCAGATGTCAGCCACTAAATGGCAGAAAAGCCAGAAGAGCTTTTGACAATCTCATGGTGCTGCCGAGACAAAAAATGGCATATGGACCTGCCAAATTAGAAGAAGTTGAGAGGCCAAGTGTCTAAAGAGAAATGATCGCAACACTCAGCACAAGTTTTGCCCTTGAAATATTTATCAATTCTTAAGTCAGGCTCGACAAAATACTAAGAAGTCAAGTAGAAAGAAAGAAAAGAGCTGAAAAGCACACAGGAGTTTTATTAGTAGTCACGTGCTACTAGGAAGATAAAAATTGGCTTTAAAAGAGCCAAAGGCCATAATAAATAGTCTCAGGTTCTCAGGTGGAAAACTAAAAGGCAGGGTTTAAAGCAAAGGTAGACTGAACCACATAAAAACTTCAGGCCACCTGTGAACGAGCCACTAGAAGTGATGTTCCTCTGCCCACATCAGAGTATCATCTCAAGACAAGGATACTAGCATCCTGAGCTTCCATAGTGTTTCAAACACATGCTAAATATTCAATAAACCACTACCAAGTATTAAAACTATAAGACCTAGAGGAAAACAAAAAGGCAACAGAAGCGGCCTCAGGTATGAACATCAGAAGACAGAATTGATGCCAAAATAACTGATTGATGTGTCAAGAAAGTCAATGTTAGAGCCAAAAACTTCACTAGAGAACTGGAATCTGTGAAAAAGAAAACTGGACATTCTAAACATGGAAAATAAAACAGTGATGCATCAACAAGTCAAGGAACAACGAGGATTTCAATGACCTCCAGAATCTAGAAGACATTGTTCTTTATAAACCTTCAGTGTCTTATGTGTATCGTGCACTTGCAGCACGTCTCAACTCAATGAAAAATTCAGTAATTCAACTGCACCAGCCATATTCCAAGCACTCAATAAGTACATGTGGCTATGGCAATAAAATAACGTATTGAATAGCACGACTCTAAAAAATAAGGCACAGGTCCATATGGAAATATGAGTGACTCCTCTAGCCACATTCTTGAACAAAAGAAGTGAGATCAAAAAGAACATGGTGATGACTTCTTACATAAATTTCAAGAAAAAGACAAAACAAAGTGACACTCAAGGAAGTCACAATAGTGTCTACCTCCTACGAAATGGTTTTGACAGTAAGGAGCATGAGGGAACCATTTTGGAGTAATACTGTATATCTTGATCTGGGTACTAATATACACATAAGTACAAATCATCAGGTTGTATATTTATTTTAAGAAGAGTGTGACATCTGTATTTTAGTGTAGTATGTATTATACCCTGTGCTGGTAAGCTGGCTCCCCCCCCCAAGGGGGGGGTGATAAGAAGGGAAAGTGGAAGGGAATGGAAAGAAGAAGGAGAAGGGGAAAAGAGAGAAGAGAAAAGGAAAAAAAAAAAGGGTAAGAAAAAAATGTTCTGGTTAGTGAAATCCGCCACTGTCCATTGTGTGCAAATCCCTAGCACAGCTAATTTCAAGTTCCCAACATGATAGGGGTATCTGTGAGAATGAACTTGGAAGAGATATGCAAAATCAGCTCTTACAAGCTGGTGCAAGCCAGCTCCAGCACATGTACCTTCATATGAAAGCGAAATGAATGAATACCTGGAGATGTGGGATTTGAACACAAGCACTCTGAATGCAGAGCCCACTCCTGGGATGCCTCCCTTCACATTAGAAATCATGAGGAGGAGGAGGAAGAGGGGAAGACTTCTGTGACATTCAGAGAACACTGGTAAAGATGCTGGTGAGGCACAGGTGGACGCCCTCCCCGGCCCTCCCCGGCCGACCCAGGCACCCTCCCGCTAAGTGGGGCTTGCTCTCAGCACACCCAAACAGCTGACAGATGCCAACCGCCCGCATGCAGAATGGCGATTTCTCTTCTCACATACCGCACAGTGCCAAATGCGCTGTCAAACTCAGGAAATAATACACTTTAAGATAATGAAGTGTATTAGACAACAGTACCAAAGGCAATATTGAAGTGACAAATAAAAAATGTACAACAGCAAAATAAGGCAGATGCTCCCAGGCACCCGGCTTGTTCACAGGAGAATATATATTGAAGCAGAAATCAACAGTATGTGCTTGACTGGGTCTCTAAATTTTTGCATGTGTGCTGTGCTAGAAAATTCATGCTGAGAGTCACCATTTGCTTTTCCTAACCTTTGATAGGACTCTGTGGCTTCAGTGACACAGTGCTGCAAACATTTGAAATTAATTCCCTGGTTGTATTAGCTCAAGGAGATGTTGTTGTTTAAAGGTTATCAATTAATGAAAATTCTAATTCCATGTAAGCATGAGGCCATAAAAGGCCTGGATTGTGTACAAGGTGGCCTGCCCCGGAGGGCAATATGACATTTGCCCCAAGTCCCAGTATGACATACAAGAAAGTGAAAACAGTGGTAACAAGGCCTCTTACAATAATCAAATGTCATAAATCAGTGTCACTGGGGAAAAAATTCTAATTCCAATAATACAGTGGTTAAGAGATGAGGACTACACCTCATGGACCCTGAGGTTGAATTCCCTTTGTGCCAATTAATAGATGCACAACTTCGGGCACGTTTCTCAACTTCTTTGTGCCTCAGTTTCCTCCATTATGAAATAAGGATTAGAATGGTAACTATCTTACATACACACATACATATAATTTCACAAATATATATGTATATTATATGGATATATATGCACATTTATGTAACAGGGCTCCACCCGCACCCCTCAGATCCCATCAGGCAATTGTACTGTTGTGTCTTCCTTGTCCAATTGCTACACTGCTCATCTGGGACAAGGTTTTTGTCCCAGAATCTCAGGTCCTTCTGGCTGTGTGCACAGGAAATCAGAAGCGCAAGAGGATTAACACCCATGGGGGCAAGCCCTCAGCAAATATATGATAGGAGTTGGTGTATAAATTCCCCCAGATACCTCATTCAGGTGGGACAATTCTGAGGCACCATGATTCAGGCAATTTTCCAGAATGCATCTGCTCCAAATGCCTATAACAGTGACTTGCTTAATATCTCACACATTGGCTGCCTTTTCTCTGTTATAATTATTTACCATCCCCATATCAGTGTTCCCTGCACTTCTTAAATATGCTTATCTTGAGATAAACTTTGTGTGTGTATGTATGTGTGTGTGATCCCACTAGCATCATGATTCTGAGCTCACAGTAACAAAGGTACAAAATAAGTCAAATAAATATTAATACATTTCACATCATTATATTTAATATAAAGAAAGTAGAAATGTTAAACAGAGCAGATAATCCATTCACTTTTATATAATGGTGTTTTTTGTTTTAAATTGTGTGTGCATGTGCACTATTAAGGAATAATTAATTACTTCTATCAGAGTAATATCTCTACATGACTAAATGTATAAGCACCAAAAATGGACACTGCTGTTTGCCTACCCAGCACAAACCCAACACTTTCTTTCTTCACAATGTGGAGTTTGGTTTTCTCAGGTACCTGCCTCTCTCCCACACAACTCGGAGAATGGAGATCGGTCTCCAGACACAGGGTGGATCCGTCTCAGCCAGTCAACTCAGGCATTCTGCTGATGACATTCTGACAAAGTGACCCAGGAGGCTCAACCGCACATAGGAAAAGCATTATGTGTCCTGCTTGGGAAAGAATGTTTTTTTCTTTCCCCTTTTCTTGCTAGAAATAAATAAGAAAATATGTATCCTAAAAGGCCGCTGGCAACCCTCATATAACTATAATGGAAACCAGATTGTGGAGCAGTGAGATGGGAAGTTATCTTTGAATACATTGTTGAGCTGCCAATTATACCTGAATTTATCATCCAAATGGGCTTCCAGTTATATGAACTAAAAATGTCCTTGTTTGAGACAACTCCTGTTACTTCCAACATAAATAATACAGCAACTTAAAAAAAAAATTAGCAGTTTAGAAGGAACTCTGTATACATTTTAACCAAGTTTGATTATATAAAATCATTATCTACAACTCAAAGTAGTGTACAATAATACAGCCTTAAAAATTGGCAGAGACTCTAAATACACAGAAAACATACAGATGGCCAACAGGTACATGTAAAGGTACTCAAATCATAAATCATCAGGAAACATAAATTAAAACCACAATGACATAGCACCTCACGCCTGTTAAAAAAGCTATTACAAAAAGACATGAAATAAAAGGATGTTGGAGAAAAGACAACTCTGTGCACTACTAGTGAGAATACAAATAGTATAGCTGCTATGAAAAACAATATGGAGATTCCTAAAAAATTAAAAATTGAATCATCATTTGATCCAGTAATTCCACTTCTCGATATTTAACGGAAGAAAAAAAAATGTCAGTAATTTGAAAAGATATATGCCTCCTCATGTTCACTGAGAATTATTTACAATAGTTGAGATATGAAAGCCATCTATACGTCTATTGGATGAACGAATAAACAAAATGTGGCAGGCGCACGCACACACAAACCCACATATACACAAGCATACATGCACACAGACAGACACACACAATAAATGCAGCTTTCAGCCATTAAATAGAAGGAAATCTTGCCATTTGCAAAAACATGGATTACGCTGAGTGAAATAAGTGAAAGACAAATACTGTGTGATCTCATTTACATGTAAAATCTTAAAAAACAAAACAATTTCATAAACACAGAGAACAAACCAGAAGGTACCGGAGGGGTGGGGTGTAAAAGTGGTCAAAAGGTACAAAGTTTCAGTTATAAAATAAATAAGTTACAAGGATATAATGTATACCATGGTGACTATAGCTAATAACCTCTATTGCATATTTGAAAGTTGTTAAGAGAGTAGATCTTAAATAATCTCATCACAAGAAGAAAAACTATGTACAGTGACAGATGTTAACTAGATTTGCTGTGGTGATCATTTTCCAATATATACAAATATTGAATCATTATGTTGTACACCAGAAACTAATATAACATTACATGACAATTAAAACTAAAGAGAAAAAACAATAAAATTATAGTCATGACTTAAGAGAGAACTTGTTAACAGATGTTGGGCCCCACCACATGGTCTCTGATTCACACTTAGAAAACTGAAGCAATAAAGCTAATAGACACTGTAGACAGAGGTCACCAATCCAGCGGTTTTTCAAGTGTGGTCCCCAGACTTACTGAATCAGAAGTTCTGGCCTTAGAGCCCACTGGTCTGGGTTTGAACAAACCCTTCAGGTGATTCAAATGCAGAGCTCATTTTGAGAACCACTGACCAAGTCTAATCCTTCTTTTCTAAAAGAGGAAAGAGGGTAGGCTAAAACAATTTGACCAAGATCACATAATCCAATGGATCTCCTGAAGCACTGTAGCCACAGGCAACTGCAACTAGGTTTTTCCTTTAGGTTGTTTTTTTAAATAGTTTTTTTTTTTCATCTACTTAATTACTATTTTTTCATTAGAAGTCAATTCCTGATGAACTAACATGATGTGCACAAACATATGAGGTCTGACAATTAGGTTGGCAAACTCAACCAAGAAAAAGTGCTACATACCTCAGAGCTGAATATCACTATGCTCACCTTCAAAGTACGGTATCCTCCTTGGAAAGCTATGCACCCACACCAGCACCCACTCCACACTTCAAAGCACTTTTGGAACTCTTTTTCTGGAATGGCCATCAGAGCCATCATCGTATTACCCTTGATGTCCTGAATGTCATCAAAAGGTCTTCCTTTCAATATGAGTATTTCCTTCATCTTCTGGTAAAGAAAAAAGCCATTGGGGGCCAGATTACGTGATTAGGGAGGGTGCTCCAATACTGTTATTTGTTTACTGACTAAAAACTCCCTCACAGACAGTGCCACGTGAGACATTGTTGTGATGCAAGAGCCAAGAGATGTTGGTGAAAAGTCCAAGTCGTTTTCATCTAACTTTTCCATGCAACCTTTTCAGCACTTCAAAATAGTCAAGTTGGTTGACTATTGGTCCCGTTGGTACAAATACATAATGAACAATCACTCTGATATCAAAAAAAGGTTAGCAACATCATTTTGACTCTTGATTCAGACTGACAGAACTTGTTTAGTCCTTGAGAATTGACTGACTTCAGTTGTGCACTGTGACTTTTTGTTTCAGGGTTGTAATGGTTCACCCATGTTTCATCACCAGTAGTAACACAGCTCAAAACATCATCTTGCCTCTCCAAAGGGTCTTGGAAAACTTCAACTCTCCTTTGCTTTTGTTCATCAATGAGCTCCTTCAGGACTATTCTTGCACACACATTTCTCATACCAAGATTTTTAGTGAAGATTTTCTTGTTTCTTTATCGATATTTACTTGGCCTGCTATGACTATTTATAGTCAGCTGCAGATTTTTGTTTTAAAGATATATTTTATTGTTTTTGACAGAGACAGAGAGAGACAGATAGACGGGGGAGGGTCCAGAGTAGTCTCCATAGTTGCATGTCATCAGTTTTCAATATGGTTTTATTCCACACCGGTGGGTGGGGGCTGTGCAGGGTGGAATCCAGGCTGGGGGCATCCTGCATGGGAGGCATGCCCCCTTAAGCTGGCAGTGGACCCGGGGACCTCCCACATGGGAAGCTCACTCCAGTTCAGCATATGGGTCTACATAGGTTGGGACCAGGACTCAATCCTCAGACCCCAGGACTGCTTAACCCGCTGAGCCATCCTGGCTTCCCCTGGCTAATGATTTTAGTCACAATTTGATAAAAATTTGCAACGTTTTCATCAGTTCTTCTAATTACTGGCCACCCTGAACTCTCCTCATCAGTGACGCTTTCTCTCCTCTCAGAAAAACATTTTATCCATTTGTACACTGACATTTTCTTTTTTTTTCTTTTTTTTCTTTTTTTAATTTATTGTTAAATTTGATGAGGTTACATTGGTTGGTAACAATTAGACAGTTTACAGATGTACAAGTCCACCTCACATCATTCATGCATCGTATTATGTGCCCATCACTCAGTATCAGTTCCCCTTCCATCACCTTATATCTAGTGCCCACTCCCACCTCCCCCCACAACTGTCCCCCCGCCCCTCCCCCC